>ML111724.1:0-166093 GCA_003697995.1 Taxidea taxus jeffersonii | reverse complement strand
TGTCCTATTTTTTATAGATTTTGGAAGTATAAAGTCATCATCAGGCTATGAATTTTGATATTTTTAATCAGATATATGAAAAGTAAGATGAATTATAAGACTTTTGTTCATATATTTGTGGGTAGATCTTTAAAACAAAGTATTGGGTTGTTCATTTTAAGAGCTCGTCAGTCAGTCAGTCAGCTTCTCAGAGTAGCAACCCATGTGTCCAGAGAAAATCATCACACGTAAGTGACAGAAAAGGAAGCAGGCGGAGAATGGATACCGAAGAACGGAAAGATAAAGGTATGTTATTTCATCATTTGAAAGCAGATGCTAGAGCTCTGTGTCTGGGTAAAGTCATAGGTTGGGAAAGAACCCTTTTTAAATCATTAAGTAGTGTAAGTCACATATCTCACTTGCAGAGAAACATTGACTCAGGCTAAAAGCATGTTAAATGTTACCCTGAAAACTGCATTTGTCACTGACTAAACACAGTTCAAATAGTACTTTAGCCTTTGTCTTCATATTTTGTTGTTCTATCCTCAGACCTATCTAGTGGCTGATACTGTCTTTTTTTTTTTTAAATATAATCTTGATCTGTTACAGACTCTGTTCATGGACATATTCATTTGGATAAAAAACCTGAGCCAAGCACACTGGAGGTAAATGTTTTAAATAATAATTATATCCCCCCCGCCAAACATGGTAAAATAGCAGGAAGAAGTAGAAGGAGAAGCTGGAGATGATTTCTTCATTTCATAACTAAGTATTACAGAGGTAGAAAAGCAGAGAGAAAAGTGGGAAAAGATGATGGTGCTTGAGAATTCACTCACAGATTATAACCCGTTTCTTCATGATGACCTATCTGAATCAGTGGAAAGTAGCTTTTACTTTCCATTATTCTATAGTAGATTGAGTTTTTTAAAGATTTTGAAACCACATTCCCAGTAAAAATTGCCCAGTAGTTTGGTATGATCAAGATGTGCAGGCCAACTTAACCTGTCGAAGACCAGATAAAATTGAAAAAATACTTAATCATGAGAAGGTTCAGTCAGGTACAGGTAGGATGTATAGGCAACCACGTATACCACTGTATAGGCAACCTTGATTATTCTAGAATATAGGTTTTTTTTTTTTTTTAAGATTTTATTTATTTATTTGACAGAGATCACAAGCAGCAGGTAGAGAGAGGGGGAAGCAGGCTCCCTGCTGAGCAGAGAGCCCGATTGATGTGGGGCTTGATCCCAGGAGATAATGACATGAGATGAAGGCAGAGAATTAACCCACTGAACCACCCAGGCGCCCCCTAGAATGTGGTCTTTGAAATAGAAAATTTCTTTTTTTTTTTTGTTTCCAAAGAATGTTAGTGATGATAAATGTGCAAGAGTTTCATCACCATCAAAGTCAAAGAAATTAGAGTGCCCATCTGTAGAGCAAGTAAGTGCATTGTTACATTTGACATCTAATGCTTCATTCTCTGGGTTTCTTATGTCTTTAAACAATCATCTAAAAACAAAATGAGAAGTAGCTTCATAATTTGGGTGTGGTTGTGATTAATCTGTAATTTTTTTTTTTTAAGATTTTTATTTATTTATTTGTTAGAGCGCGAGCACAGGCAGACAGAGTGGCAGGCAGAGGCAGAGGGAGAAGCAGGCTCCCTGCCAAGCAAGGAGCCCGATGTGGGACTCGATCCCAGGACGCTGGGATCATGACCTGAGCCGAAGGCAGCTGCTTAACCAACTGAGCCACCCAGGCGTCCCATAATCTGTAATCTTTTTGTTGCGTATTTAGTCTAGAATGTTTTCAGTTTCTGTGGATTTTTTGTTGTGGTTTCTAAGTAATCCTAAGCCCAGTGTGGGTCTCAAACTCAGAACCCTGACATCAACCCCGCATGCTCTACTGACTGAGCCAGCCAGGTGCTTCTGTGGAATGTTAATTTTTATAATGCCTTTTTTGGACCTGGAAGCCATACTTCTGAATTGATCTCGCATAAGTTTGTATTTGGTATCTTGTGTTATCTTTGTAGTGGGTTGGGTTGGCTTGAAAATCAGGTTTTTGAAGGGAAATTATAAATTTCTGCTTTATTTCGAAACTTTTAAGGAGTTGTTTGAATCTTTAACAATTATTTCATAGAATGGAGATTTTAGATTTTAGAGATTAGAAAAGTAGACACTTAGAAATCAGTACCATCAATTTCCAGAAATAATGAAGAAGGAACTTGAGTTCTCTCAGATGTTTTGTTTCTCAGTCTAATACAGGAATAAAGTTGTTATTCTTTCCTTGCCTTTCAGTTAACATCCTTCATGTCATTTGGAGAGCAGATAGTTTAGGTATGTCTTTGTGTGAGGAGCAATTGAAAATAACTCATGAATTTCAAAATGATTTCAGTGGTTTTTGCATTCTTTCCTTAAAAGCATAATGTTCAGGTTGTTTTAGAGTTTGTTTTTATCTCTTCCAGTGTCTTCTGTGACTTGGTAGGTAATCCCTGGTTAGGATCAAATTTGTGTGAAATTTTTAGCTACTGTTTTTCTGCATTTCTAGGATCAGAAAGAACGTTTATATAGAAACTACGGTTATGTGAAAGGCTACTGAGGATACATTTGGTGTTAAAATTAGTGTTAAGCAAAATGAACTCTTGTCTTTTTCCACTCCCCCCCGCACCTCCACCGCCAAGAAGCCAGCAGAGCACGTGTCTTTGTCAAATCCAGCTCCCCTTCTAGTTTCTCCAGAGGTACATCTAACTCCTGCGGTGCCTTCTTTACCAGCCACTGTGCCAGCCTGGCCAAGTGAACCTACAACTTTTGGACCAACAGGTTAGATAAGAATTAAACAATTCCTTGAACCAACCAACAAAAGCCTTCCAAGTCAGCAACTTCAAGTTCTTTTTTGAAATTATTATTATTATTATTTAATGTTTTATTTTACTTTTTAGACGAGATCGGGCGCGTTCAGGGTGGTATGGCCGTAGACTTATTTTACTTTTTAAAGTAACCTCTACACCCAGCATGGGTTTGAACTCCCAACCCCAAGATCAAGAATCGCATGCTCTACTGCCAACTGAGACTGAGCCAGCCATTCGCCCCAGGGATTTCAGATTCTTCATAGCTTAAACTCAGAGCAGGGTTAGCTGTGCAGAGCCTCACAGGTTTTTTTGTGATCCTCTGCTCTGCTTCCAGTGTGAGAGGGCTAGTTTAGTTTGGTATTCATTTGAGATATGCCCTCCAGAATCTCAGGAGCAAGTTGTTTGAGCTGGTTGACTCATTGGTTGCTTTTTTTTTTTTAAAGATTTTTCTTTTCTTTTTAAAATATTTTATTTTTATTTAATTTATTTGAGAGAGAGACAGTGAGAGACAGCATGAGCGAGGAGAAGGTCAGAGGGAGAAGCAGACTCCCCGTGGAGCTGGGAGCCCGATGTGGGACTCGATCCCGGGACTCCAGGATCATGACCTGAGCTGAAGGCAGTTGCTCAACCAACTGAGCCACCCAGGCGCCCCTCATTGGTTGCTTTTGTTGCCCAGCACTGACACCACAGTTTGCATTTCCCATCGACCAGCTCTGTATACCTCCCCCTGCCTCAGCCATTGGACCTTTTGCCTGGCTCTGTCTTGCTCATGTTTGTAAGAGCTATGATTAGAAGATATTGACTCAAAGCTTGTTTCCTGGGCTCATTTCCTCCTTATGTGTCTAGGAAGGTTCTTAGTTGATATAAAGGGTACTTCTTTAGATTTTTTTATATACTGTTTTATCAGCAATATCAGTTGTACACATTTTTTTTTAACCTCTTAGGTTAATGAAACCTTACATTTGTGAGGAGAAATAGTTTCACCTTTTTATAGTTTGTGCTTCCTTTCTCTGTTTTGTAGGTGTCCCTGCTCAAATTCCTGTTTTGTCAGTGACACAGACTCTGACCACTGGACCTGATTCTGCTGTGTCCCAAGCTCATTTAACACCCTCTCCAGTTCCTGTGTCAATACAGGCAGTTAACCAGCCCTTGATGCCTTTGCCTCAGACATTGAGCCTTTACCAAGACCCACTCTACCCTGGGTTTCCTTACAATGAAAAGGGAGATCGAGCCATTGCACCACCTTATTCACTGTGTCACACTGGGGAGGACCTGCCTAAAGGTGAGATCCTTCTCTGAGTTCCGCTTGATTTTATTAAGTGTATGGGGTTTCAGGGAGAAATGTGAATAGAAGTCAGAGGTTCTATTACTGAGTAAGCGGAAGGACTGACTTCGAGAAGAAAAGAGATTTGCCTGTCATTTACTTTCTTGTTTCAGCTTTTGTTTGATTAGAATATGCTTTTTCTCTGTTTAGTAACTGTCTCTCCCTTGTGTCTTTTTTTTTTTTTTTTCTCAAAACAGCCTAAAACCATTTTGAATTAAATCTTAATGATGTCACTAAGTAGGTAACTTAAACATTACTGAGTTTTCTCATTACTGGACTGGGTTTTGAAACTACTTCTGTTCGTTCATGAAAAAATGATAAGAGAAGAATTATATAACTACATATATTTTTTAAAATATATTATTATTATTTGACAGACACAGTGAGAGAGGGAACATAAGCAGGGGGAGTGGGAGAGGGAGAAGTTTGACTTTCTGCTGAGCAAGGAGCCCGACCCTGGGATCCTGAGCTGAATGTAGATGCTTAACAACTGAGCCACCCAGGCACCCAACAGTATATATTTTTTAAGAAAATTTTTTTAATTTGCTTTTTTTTTTTAAAGGAATTTCGGTTTGCCAAGTTTCCTAGCTATAGGAAAATTGAAGAGTTGTGCAGTGACTGTATGCTCTTTACCTGGATTTTTGTGGCTAATTTTGTTAGTGGTTTGATGTTTGAGTCTGTGAATAACTGGTTAATGTCAAATGGATACCTACTAATCTTTTGTTATTAATGAGTTAGGTGTATATTGATTTTACCCATATACCTCAACATTTTTATTTCATAATTTTTAAAATCCCACAGAGTTAAAAAAAATATGAACACCTGAGTTTCCTTCACACAAAATTAATTTTAATCAGATTAAAAATCTCAGTTTAAGCCATTTTTGAACTTAGATATTAGCATAGACAAAGCCTGTTGAACCTGGAATTACCCAATAGTAACAGAGCTTGGTTTTGGTTATATTACAGTTTTTAATCTATGTTTTGTATCACCGGCTACAGAAAACATGTCAGTGGGCAAAATTGTGTTTAGAACTATATGTTGTTTAAGGATAGTGGGGCAGGGGAAACTTTTTGAATGTATAATTTTAGTGAGTGATAATTATGTTATTTATTTTTAGATAAGAACATTCTTCGATTCTTCTTTAATCTTGGTGTAAAGGTATTTATATTTTATCATTTTAAAGTTATCTTTTAAATACTATTCTAAATTTTAATTTTAATACTGTTTTAAATTGTCAATATTTAAATCTTAACTCTTATCAGTGAATAACCTAAGGTTTACCAAATCACATTTTAAGAACTAGAATTTTTCAGTACTGTACAGTTTGTTTTTAGTGGTGGTTGAGGCTCCAGTATTTGCCTGCTTTTCCTTTTAACTGGCAATGGTTTACCTTGTGAGTATATTCAGGAAATAGTCCCCGTCCCCTGGGCATCCTGGTGAAAAGGCCTTCATTGAGGGATTCAATGAAAGATCTGGGTTTGAGATTCTATTCCATCACCTTTTTAGCTGTATATCCCTGGGCAAGTCATTTAATATATCTTAGCCTATAGTTTTTCATTTGTGTTATGTGGATAATATTCTTCCATCTGCCTCATTTATTGAGAGGATCAAAGGAAAGAACTTAGGAAAGTTCTCCAATGGAAGGTGGTGTGTTCACTAGCAGAGCAGAGGTATCCTTTGGGAAGTGGTCAGCCTAGAAATAGCTTGTTATAGAGAGGCTGGAGAACTCTATATGTCCTTGTCAGTGGTGGATTATCTCCTGTTTTGGACTGATTTCTATGGGTTTTAGATCATTAAAATATGAAGTGAAGTGCCCTACTGTAACCTACTGGTCATTTCATCAAAGGACACCCGGTTAATTTTATTGTCTACATATAGTATTCATTTAACTAGTTAATGTTGACGTTGCCAAATAACTGGTAAATTTTTCTTTATGTTTGGAGTTTAGCTGGCCCTTTGGAGGGGGAAAGATTTGCTTTATTTTCAGTATTTCCCTTCTGACTGGAGGTCTAACTTTATTTTTTATCTTATTTTATTTTTTTAAAGATTTTATTTATTTATTTGACAGCAAGATAGGGAACACAAGCAGGGGACATTGGGAGAGAGAGAAGCAGGCTTCCTGCTGAACAGGGAGCCTGACACAGGGCTTGTTCTTGGGACTCTGGGATCATGACCTGAGCCACCCAGGCACTCCTGAAGGTCTAATTTTCATCTGTGCAGTTGGAATGCCCTCAGGGATCCTGAACCTATAGAGGCCTGACACTGGGATCATCTACTTCTGTACCATTGTTTTTCTGGTAGAACAGAAAGGTCCAGACCAATTAACTAGTTGACATGGGGTTACATAATGAGTTAGAGGTGGAGCCAGAACACGAATACAGGTTAAGCTAGAGAGCTAGTGAATGAGATATTTATTCAAAGCCGGAGGCTCAAGTGCTTGATGGTGGTTGTTTCTGGGACCTGTATCATCCAAAATTGTTTCCATGCAGTTATATCCAAAGGATGGAATTAGTGATCCTGATAATCAGTGCGTGAGTTCATCATATTGTCTCCTGTCAATTTAATACCAGAACCTTTGGTTGGTTTCAGGATAGGAAAAAAGAATGGAATGTTAGAGCAGTTACTTAATTTTGTAATTCCTTTTCATGTTACATATCACAGTGATGATACGGTCTTGTCAGGTATGGAGAACTTGAAGCACTTGTCTAAACTTCTTCCCCTCCCCACCTCGTTTGCTAATGTAACTGTTTCTTGTGTCTTTTAGGCATATAGTTGTCCTATGTGGGCCCCGCATTCTTACCTGTACCCTCTGCACCAGGCCTATCTGGCAGCCTGCAGGATGTACCCAAAAGTCTCTGTCCCTGTGTATCCTCCAAATCCTTGGTTCCAGGAGGCTCCTTCTGCTCAGAATGAAAGTGATTGTACCTGTACCGATGCACACTTTCCTATGCAGACTGAGGCCAGTGTTAATGGTCAGATACCACAGGCAGAGATTGGACCGCCAACGTTTTCTTCACCTTTGGTTATCCCTCCATCTCAGGTGTCTGATAGTCAAGGACCGTTGTCTTACCAGGCTGATCTTGAATCTGAAAACCCTGGACAGCTTCTTCAGGCTGAATATGAAGAGTCACTAGGTGGCAAGAATATGTTCCCGCAAGCATCCTTTGGACCGAGTCCATTCTTAGGCCCAGTTCCCATTGCACCTCCTTTCTTTCCTCATGTTTGGTATGGGTACCCTTTCCAGGGATTTATAGACAATCCAGTAATGCGGCAGAATGTTGTTTTGCCCTCTGATGAGAAAGAATTGGATCTGCCCCTGGAAAATCTGGATCTGTCTAAAGAATGTGGTTCGGTTTCCACAGTGGATGAGTTTCAGGAAGCCAGAGGTGAAGGTACACATTCTCTCCCTGAAGCAAGTGTGAGTAAGCCTGAAGGCCGGGCAGAGCAGGCATCCCAGACACCCAAGGCAGATATGGCATTGGCTTCCATCCCTCCTGTAGTAGAGGAAAAGGCCCATCTTCCCACTCAGATTCTAAACAGAGAGCGAGAAACTGTGCCTGTTGAACTTGAGCCTAAAAGGACCATTCCAAGTCTGAAAGAAAAATCAGAAAAAGTCAAAGATCCTAAGACTGCTGCTGATGTGGTCAGTGGGGCCAACTCTGTAGATAGCAGAGTGCAAAGACCAAAAGAAGAGAGTTCGGAAGATGAAAACGAAGTGTCTAATATTCTGAGAAGCGGTCGATCCAAGCAGTTTTATAATCAGACTTACGGAGGCAGGAAGTATAAAAGTGATTGGGGCTCTTCTGGTAGAGGAGGATATCAGCATGCAAGAGGTGAGGAGTCCTGGAAAGGGCAGCCAAGCAGAAGTCGAGATGAAGGATATCAGTACCATCGAAATGCCCGAGGACGGCCTTACCGAGGGGATAGGAGGAGATCGGGGATGGGAGATGGCCATCGCGGGCAAAACACTTGATAGTTGTTGTGTGGTATTTTAGAGCAGGAACCTCTTAGGTGGAATGTTTCTGAAGGCTTTAAGAAAATACATTAAAATAAAAACCCAAATTCAAACTATCTCCTCCCCTCCCCCTTGACCCTCACTCCATCCTGGACAACAGATTTTGGATATGTGTTCAAGGGGCAAGTGAATTCCTGGCATTGCCATTTTTCTTTGTTCAGAATCTGTTTATCAGGTAACTGCCCCCATAAAAAGTAGAAAATAAGTTTGTTAAAGTATTTTTTATAAACAGCTTAATATAAAACTTAGATTTAGTGTTGGGTTTTTTTCCTTATATAAGTTTAATTTTAAATGTTGGAAATGTGTGCTTTATAGTGTTTACTAAAGGTGACAAGAAAAATACCATTTGACACACTATAGATTCCAAAACATAACATTGCACCAAATAGAAACATATATTTTATTATGCAATGCCTTAGTCATAAACTGGGCTCAAATAATTCTTAGCCTAAAACACTGTTGTCTTTTGAAATGCTTCCAACCCAAAGGCCTTTCATCTCAATATCTGTCAAACTTGAATAATGTCTTCTCTTTAATATTACACATAAGGCAGCCTATTAACCTGTGTCTTAGAAATGTTGTATATAGTTCTTTTAATATTCATAGGGTATATTTTTGAATTTTGGTGAGTATTTGTTGAACTTGAGATCGCATACAAGACAGACGTTTAAGAAATAATAGGAAATCTAATGAAATGGCTGTTTCCACCAAGAATTCCTAGCACTGGTGTAAATATCATGGTGCCTACTTGAAAGAAATGTAGATGCTATGCATTTTGAAAATAATCTGCATCTGTTAAAACTGCAGAAGTTTTTTAATGCCACTTTAACACTAATGCACTGACAGATTTAAATATTTTGAGAAGAAATGTTAAAAATTTTTAGCTTGACAGGTTTCTATGGAGTTACTGTGTTTTGTTTTTCTCTTTGCACCATTGGTTATGTGTATCACTTTACATTTGCATGTTCAACTTGTCACTCGCCTGGAACTATTGTACAAAAAAAAGGATGATTGTGATTCCTAGTTCTTTTCTAGAGGATGCTGCTAGAAACAGGTTGCTTTGCAGTTTATGGCTTGTTACCTTTCGGTAACCTAGCTCTTCTGATCCTGCTTCTTTTCAGTCTTTGCAGTATTCACAGAAATTCCCTTTGCATGTTGCACTCTCAGTTGGAGATTTAACTCTGAAGCAACACAGTATTCATGCCTCTGTGTTACTCTGTAAAAATAACTGTAGCTTATGGTTCTTATTTGTACATACCAATGTGAAAAATCTACCCTTTTTCTTATGTTCTCTTTTGATCAGGAAATTTGAGTGCTATGCAAAATAATGTAGTAATTTCTCTTTGCATGCCATGTGTAATATACCTAGCCAAAAATAGATTTTGTTTTTTAAGGCAAATACAATTCACTTGAATTTGACAAACTGAAGCAGATGAGTTTTCTGGGTTCTTTGATTACCCACAGGAATGTTTGGATGCCAGCTAGGCTCAGTTGAATCTCCACTGTACTGTAATAATGGTTATTTACCTCTGTGTTGTTTTAATTACCTAATGTCTGTGTAACTGCTGATTTAGAAGTGATTAGCATTTAGATGTTTTGTAACATAGGATTTTAGAGAGCACTTTGAAAGATAACATTTTATTATGATGGTGCTAGGTAAAAATTTGTAAAGATGGACGGTTGTGTAGAAAAAAAAATTCTTGAGGGTACTTGTTGAAAGAAGTTTCTTTTGTCACCTTCTAAGCGAGAACAATTGGGGAAGGTACTGCTGAAGCCATTTTTTTCTTAGTTAACATCAACAGTTGTAAATGGAATGAGAAGATTGTATAGGGTCCCTCCACTGTCAGCTAATGCTTTTTTATGTCACATTAGCTTATATGATAATTTTTATGAAAACACATTTAGATACAATGACCGGATTTAAAAGTTCAATAGAAGTTTGATCTCAGGAGTCCAAAAGAAATTGCTGTTTCCAGTGTCTTTCATTTTATTGACTGAGATTTGAATCTCTGTTTCTTCTGGAAATGTCTAAAACGTGGATAGGGAAGAATACTGTTCATTTCTTCACTGTCACTCTGTCTTACCTCAGTTGAGTAGTGGAATACTCTCTAGTACCTGCAGGAAATACTGATTTGCTTCCTGTTTCCCAAATCTTACCTCCAGGACATGATGGAAACAGTGTTGAAAGAGAACGTTAGCAGATTGTACTTTACGCAGTGACCTCTGGAATAAAAGAACTCTGACTTTTGATAATTAGTTCTAAAATTATTAGTCTTTGCATGAAGGTCAGTTCTTTTTTTTTCCCTTTTAGTTTTGTTTTAAATGTATTATTAGTGCAGGGGATTTTGCCTTATGCTGAGGTCAAACTAGGGCCGAGCAAGCTTTTGTCCTTCATTTTAACTGAGTCATAAGGTTATGTTGACAATGAGATTTAATGTTTCTATGTAAGAGAAAAACAGAAGCTTAGAAGTGAGAATCATTTGTCTTTCAAGTTAGAAATTATGGAAATTCACTGTATTATGATTACACACATTTTGAAGAACACAGATGTTAAGAACGACCAAAGCTCACCTGTTCATTTTTGTTAGTTGCTTTTGCTGAACTTGGTCCCTGTCCCTTCCCTTTTAGTATCGTGTGCATTTCTCTTCAAGTCTAGTTTCCTCTCAATTATATCTTCGGCTCTTGTTCCATGTATTCATTGGCAATAGGATGCTAGCATCTGTGCAGTCCTCATCTTGTTTCCTGTTAACCCATATGTTCATTTTCATGGCTGACCTAAATTCAGACCCTGTCTTGACCTGGCAGGAGTAGGTCTTCCCAAACCACGATGTTGATAACAGCTTATTTGATGCAAACTATGTATATTCTTGCAGTGTGTTTCTTTGTGACTCAAGGTTGAATTAAAATGCCTGTGAACTGCAAACTTGCTTCATGATTGACTTGGTGCAATAAAGTTCCTTTCTAACCATTTCTGGTTTAGAAAACATTCAGCCATCCTAGAAACTAGCAATATTTATTTATGCCTCATTTATTTTACCTTTGGTTTTAGATGAGGTAACCTTAGTCTTTCACTTATGGGTACTAAGCAAGGTCCATTTTAGTGTAGCTGAAGAGAATGCATATTTGGCTACACAATTTCTGTTTACTGAATTTTGCTTCCTATTTAATGTCTAAATGCTATTGTGTTTTTGTTTAAAATCTTAGTAATGGCTCAGTTCCAGTATGTCAGTTTCAAAGAACTAAGGTTTTGCTACTAGTATCAGCCATTTACTTTCCCACTAATTGGGATTTCCCACTAACTGGGAATTTTTTTCCCCCCGGAGATATAAGTTTTAGCAATCGTAGAAGAGGGGTGGGTGCATGTCTTAATGCTGGGAAACAGCAACTTTGGGGTTGAATTTACTTGAATGGATTAAAAATTGCATTGTTACAGAGCTAGAAGAAAATTTATGTATGAAAAATGATAATAGCCTTACACTGAGTACAAATAATACTTAAAAGCATGTGAAGATGTGATCATTTGTGATGTTACTTGTAAAAAAAGTATATATACATATCTTTTGAAGTGTTGAAAGGAAAATAGTACTTTATATTCTTTATCATATCACTTTTTGTAAGTGTTGAATATATTCCTGTTTATTTTTCTATGTTCTGTTTTGTAGCCTTAAGAAGTGTTTCAAACATATCTGAATGTATAAAATAAGAGTAAATGCCCTACATGGTGTGATGCTGCATTATATATAAAACTGTGTGCATATATTAAATTTTGTCTCTTGATTCTGCTTGTGATTCTTTGGTTTCAGGGCTAAGTAATATAGCATATTAATCTTTTTTTTTTAAGATTTTATTTATTTATTTGACAGAGATCACAAGTAGGCAGAGAGGCAGAGAGAGGAGGAAGCAGGCTGTCCACAGAGCAGAGAGCCCGACGCGGGACTCGCTCGATCCCACGACCCTGGGATCATGACCCGAGCCGAAGGCAGCGGCTTTAATCCACTGAGCCACCCAGGCGCCCCAGCATATTAATCTTAAGAGGAGTTTTAGTAAGCATCTAAGAACAAGAGATGATTTCCATGGTTTCTCTCCAGTCAGAAGACAATTCTAGTATTTGCAACTAAAATGTGGGATTTGTAATCTATAGGGTAGGTACCGTTATTTTCCCTACTGAATATATATAAAACTGAGATAGGCCAAGTAGTTTCATTTGACTAAGGGGGGTAGCTAATAAGTGATAGAATTTGGAGTTGGACCTAGCTCTGAGTGGTTTTAGAACTAGTGTGCTCTACTATTTTTCCAGCATTCATGAAGTGAAATGGGATGTGTAGACTAAGAAGAATTTACAGATTAAATGACTTTTTTTTTTTAAGTTAGTATTCAGTACAGGCATATCTTATTTTATGCTGCTTTGCTTTGTTGTCCTTTGCAGATACTGTTTTTACAAATACAGCATTTGTGACAGCCCTGCACTGAGCAAGTCTCTTGATCCCATTTTTCCAGCATTTGCTCACTCTGTCACATTTTCGGTAATTCTTGCAATATTTCAAGCTGTTTCATTATATTTGTTGGGGTGAACTTATCAGTGATTATTAGGACTCGCTGAAAGCTCAGTTGACGATTAGCATCTTTTAGCAATACAATATATATACATTTTTTAAAAAAGATTTTATTTGAGAGCACAAGCAAAATGAGGGTCAGAGGGAGAAGTAGACTCCCTGCTGAACAGGGAGCCCAATGTGGGACTCGATCCTAGCACTCCAGGATCATGACCTGAGCCAAAGGCAGACGCTTAATGACTGAGCCACCCAGGCACCCAGCAATAAAATATTTTTAAGTTAAGGTTATGTGCATTGTCTTTAGACAAAATGCTATTATTGCACACCTGTAGTGTAAATACATGCACTGGGAAACCAAAAAAATTGATGCCCTTAAGACCCACAGCATCGCTGAGGTTTACCTCTATTATCTAATGAAGAAAAATCAGAAGTTTTACTTGAGAACTGAAGTAGCAGGTACACTTAAGCACTTTGAAAATCCAAGTTCCTTAATGCTGTTTAATCTACTTATTATATGGACTTTGTCTTAAGAATGGCTTACCTGGGAAGGAGAGCCTGAAAGATTTCCTTTAAGTGTTTGGTGGAGAGGTGATCTGGGAATAGGGGCAGCAAGCTGGGAATGTAAGTTGGTTAGACATGGAAGCTACTTGTTTGGGATTGCCCAAGCAGATGAGTGAAGTATCACAGAACCTTGGAATGGAGGGAAAGGAAGAGGGGAAGCATTTCGCCGTTAGCGGTGTGAGTGCTACTGTCTTTCCCCACAGTAGAGAAGCTGGATATGAGAAAAGCAAGAAGGGTGTCTTGGTAGAGCCCTTTCACAATTGGTCACTTGAAGTGGATGGGATAAAAGGTGAAACCAAGTGACCAGAAATGTTCTGTACAGTGTCTCTTAAACTTTCTATAATTAGGGCTTGCTTTCCACTTTGAGTATTTGTTTGTCTGGGGAATAGTATGAGATTACTACAGAAGGAGGTTAAATAGCTTCCTCGCATAAACCTTAAATTTCTAAAGCTCTTCTAAAAGTGTGAATTATGCATTCATCAGAAAAGTGAAGCTACAAACATTGGTTATAAAAAAAATGTTAGCATTTTTTAGATCTGACTTTATTGGAAGTTGGAGCTTCAAAGTCCATCCTTTTTACATACATACCATTCCTGTGATTATATTTTCCACATTTAGGGAAAGAAAACTAGATCAAAGATGTAAATACAGCTGAACAGTGTGATTCTCATGGCCTCCTAGCCCTTTTAATATTTTACATAACTGTCAGCAAAAATTCTGTGTAGTAAGCTAATTTTTTTCTTTTAAATGAAGACTGGCTTTGGACTAACCACCTGCTTATGGAATAGAAAACTAGTACACCTAGGGATGTACATACTACTATGTAACTTGTTGCATATTTCTTATGAATTCTGAATTGGAAGTCAGTAAAAGCATTTAAGTCCTTCGTAATTCTATAAGGCATATGTAATTATATGGGATATTCACAGGGTCGCCAAAAATGGAGACCAGAAACTGGAGGTACAGACTTGAAGTGGCACAAGGCTGTAGCCCATGAGAAGGGATGGATGGACATGGTTGACAGTCTGATTGATTAGCTGAGAACTGTGTAGGTCTGGGCGAGACAGGGGCACATGCAAGGTTGGAGGCTGGAACTAACACATTTGTATTAAAGCTAGGAGCATCCCACTAAATAGGGCAGTCAGAGTGAAAAGTCCCTATACCTAAAAATCCCAAACAGTGAGCATGTTACTCTTTGCAAGCTAAGATGCAAAGTGGCTCCCAGCTGGTGGTAACACACTTGGGTCACCTGGCAGAAGCTCATGTAAAACCTTTGGAGACAGACCTCAGCCAAGGAGGCAAGATTACTTGAACAGGAAACCAGTTTGAGTTATGGTAGCCTAAATAAACATGCACTTCCCTCTCATGTGAGCCTGGAGGGAAGGGCAGTTGGCAAGTTTTAATGCGAAGACTAGCAACCTTAGTTGCTTACTTTGAACTTACTAGCTAGAACCGGGTCAACATGGCCATGCCTAGCTGCAAGAGACGTTAGGAAAATACCGAGACTGCCATGATGAGCTTAGACCATTTATGATCCACCATCTGGGACTGGGCACATGCAACCCAGCCAAAATGCAAGGAGGGAGGTGCTGGTGAGTAGGACACTGGGTGGAAAAGAAAACGGGAGTGTTTGGCACACCAAACCTCAGAACTTTCAGAGATAGAACCTCACTAAACATTAATTCACAGACCAAATTACAAAGTTAAGTGGTAGTTCAAAATACTAAAACGAGGGTGCCTGGGTGGATCAGTCAGTTAAGCATCTTTCAGTTCATGATCCCAGAGTCCTCTCCCTCTGACTGCCACTCCCCCCTGTTTGTGCTGTCAAATCTTAAAAAAATAAAATAACATAATAAAAGTTATAAGCTCCTGTATAACTGCTATCTTGATAATTCTATCTGCTCCAGTGTGGTTTTTGCTTTCTCTGATCCCTACAATGAGTACGTAAAAACCTCAAATTTCTATCTTGAAGGCACTGAAAATCTACAAGTGCCTGTATTCATCCTTTTCTCACTACTAATCTCCATGCCCATGCTGATTTCTGCCTCTGACCTTTCATTTATTCTGCTTTACATTGCAAATTTATCATTTGTAGTTATAGGTGCTACTTTTCCTGAGGGCTACCTACTCCTTCACTTAGCCCTTTATGACTCTCCAACCCAGAAGTTTCTCTTCTGAACCCCTAGGTGTGCATCATATGCCACACACTGGGTTGAGAGCTTGACATATATGTCTGTAAATGTTAATGGATACTAAAGAAATCATAGAACCAACCGAGTAGTTTATCCAGTCTTCTTACTTTCTCTCTGGCAAATAGTTTCATTCTTTACACACAGAAGGCAAACTACATGCCAGATGACAAAATAGCAGTTATAAGCCAGAGATTTAAGACTGGGCTTCAAGATGCTATAGTCTAAATTATGTTAATATTGCCGTACACTGGTTAAACACAGTACAGATTATCTCTTTATTGAAGATGTAAAAACATCAATGATCTCTAAACAGCTGATACATACAGCATCCAAAATTCAAAACGTAATGGCTATATGTGTATTTATCTCAATTTCTTACCTGTTCTTTAAGAAAGTTGTTATTTGGGGCACCTGGGTGGCTCAGTGGGTTAAAGCCTTTGCCTTCAGCTCAGGTCATGATCCCAGGTTCCTGGGATGGAGCCCCGCATCAGGCTCTCTGCTCAGCGGGGAGCCTGCTTCCCTTCCTCTCTCTGCTTGCCTCTCTGCCTATTGTGATCTCTCTCTGTCAAATAAATAAATAAAAATTTTAAAAAAAGTTGTTATTCCCCAAAGGCTTATTGTCTTGAGTATCCTTTTGGTATTTTAAAGATTTATTTATTTATTAATTAGAAAGAGAGAGCTCAGGCAGACAGAGTGGCAGACAGAGGCAGAGGGAGAAGCAGGCTCCCTGCTGAGCAAGGAGCCCCATGTGGGACTCCATCCCAGGATGCTGGGATCATGACCTGAGCCGAAGGCAGCCGCTTAACCAACTGAGCCATCCAGGCGTCCCCCTTTTGGTATTTTAATATTTAGTATATTTTCATATAAATAATGTGTTAGACTATTTAGAGATACTTACCAATTAGGACATATTGAGCATTCTTTCTAAATGTAATAGCTAACATCCGTACTGTTGGTGTATTTGAGTTGGTATTACTGATTTTCATAGAAAATCTTTTTTATGTTAGCACAACTGTAAATTATTGCTATATAAAAATTTAACTAAATCCGTATTTTAAAAATTTTCATTTACATGAATACTATCACAACTAATACATATTCTGTCATCAGCAGTTAAGTAGAGCTGTGTTCTTATCCCAAGTGTTTTCTCTAGGACAGAATACGGAATCAGTAAGTAAAAACTTTTGTCTTATTTTATTCAATATACTTGAAATAATCATCCACAAATTTAACCTATCTTTAAAAATAGGCACTACTTATTTTAGTATAATCCCATTTATGTACAAAACAAACCCTTTACATATTCACACTTAGGTAAGTGCACAGAAAAACCATAAAAGGATATATATATATTATTAAATGCAAACATGGTAACCTTTGGGAGGGTAATGTGAGGAGAGATCGTTAACTTTTTATTACATAAATTTCAGTAGGTTTGAATTTTTCACAACAAACATGTATTTATGGATTACTTACTCCTAAAATTATTATTTTTTTAAAGGCCTAATGGGGACCAGTTAAACCATATTTTCTATTCACTGTCTGCATATTAACACTTGTTTCAAGGAGATCTAAAGTCTTCAGTAATTTCCAATTCTCCTCTTTTGCTTGCCCCATTAATTTATTTAGTAAACTCTTCCTCACTTGTAGTATAAGTTAGTTCCAGTTCAGTGCATTAGAAGTGTAATTGAAAGTGGTGTCACACTACAACCCACTGTTCAAACTCAGGAACTCAAAAGATATGGGTAAGTTTTTAGAGCTCTTGCTACATAGTATCCAAAATTGCACCCCCCCCCCCAATCAAATAGGTTTAGATCATGTCCTCTACATTCAAACATGGAGGTGAGTCTATTTGGTACCAAGAGGTACTTTACATTGCTATCTGGGGACTTGTTTGCATTAATGTTGCCTTTAGGAAAGTGGCTCTCCTTGGCTGCCCATTAGAGATCTGTGTAAGTTTAAAATTACACAGATGCTTAGGTATCAACTCTAGAGATTTGGAGCCTATACTTTTAAAGGAAGCAAATATTCTTTAAAATGCTTTTCCTAAGTCTTGATCAGTGATTATACAGTTGTGTAAAGAATGTTACTTTGAGAATTATAGAATATAGAATCTTACGGAATACTAAAACTGGGTAATTCATAGTAAAGTTATTTTCTGGTGGATAGGGAGAAGGGTGTTGAAATGACTTTTGATACTCAAGATATTCAAAAGCACCAAAAACATTGTAAACAATGCTTAAGTTGGGAACATGGCCATTTTCCAAACAGCGGTGTTTTATAGTAGATCCTCTTCCTTTGAAAATCTCAACACCCTGAAAAACTAGTGCAAAGACTGAAACAAATAACAAATATAATCCTGATGTTTATTTATCAAATTTCATTAGTGGAGTCTTCGACCGGCTTTTAAAATAAGGGCAGTTTCATTATAGAGGAATATTTGGCAAACACTAAGTACAGAAAGCTTTTTCAAGATTTTTAAAAGGGGTAACACTGGTCAGCATTTGTACGTGAATATGATAAAACCTACTGAAAATCTTCCCATACATCATGAAAACCTGGAGGTAATTTGTGTAGCTTGAAATGTCTTCATTTTAGAATGTTATACATAAAAAGGGCCTTATCAAGAACAGAAAAATGCATTTTCTGTGTTCAGACTGTAATTTACAACACAACTGGCTTTTGATGTTACATTAAGTAAATTATAAGTCAAGCTCCAGAGTATGTGGGGCATAAAACCTGATTAAAGTTTTATATGACAAAAATCCCAATAAATGTTTCCTTTAAGAAATGGCTTTTCAATATTCTGATTCAGTCTAGTCATCCAAGAAAAAGTAGTTTCCACTCTTCTTTTGTTCTACATCCTAAAAAATAAAACAGAGAAACAATAAAATCAACACCATTCTCCTGTATGTGAGGGTAGACTTTCACCCACAGTATTGGTTAATAGTGTTTACAATAGCACCTCTACAACCTCCTCTGCACTCACTGTCTGCATCTGGATATTCCTGGATCCACTAAATCAAAGACAAGATTAGGACCTCTGTTACTTATCCCTGCCACCAGAAAACTTCCTTTAGTCCACCTCAAGCAAAGCCCCTTTATATAAAATGTCTTACTTATATATGTAAAATTTTGCTATATAAAGTACTATTTTCAACTAAGCTATTAAATTCCGTTTTCATCATTTTGACTTTAATAAACCTCTAGTCCAGAAGGTTAACACTGTCAGTTTGAGAACTATTACTCAAAGTGCATATAAAAGTATTTTTTCCCAGTACTGTTTATAGACTGGCCAGTAAAGTTCCATCCACCTAACTGCCTAGGAGTTTCCTCATTAGGATCAAGATATGATGACTAAGATGAGTGCGCACAGAGGAATGATGACTAAGTATATCTGGGGCCAGAACCATGGGTCTCTACACAAGAAAAAGACAAATATAACATTTGTAACACTTTAGAAGGAATTCATAGGAAAATTAAGCTGTGCATAAGTGTTGTAGAATTTAGTTCCTCTTTTCTACTTAATATGATTTTTATTTTTTATTTATTTATTTTTTTTAATATGATTTTTAAAAAAACTTTTCAAGTCAGAACTTGTAATTTCATTATCTTGATCAGACAGTAAAATAATTTTTAAACAAAATACACAGCAAAGTCTAAAGACATCAATACACTATGTCAGCCACTTAAGAATACATGATGTTAAAAAAAAAAAGAATACATGATGTATACTGACTGACCTGGTCTCTGTTTTTTGTTTTTTTTTTTAAAGATTTTATTTATTTGAGAGCGATCACAAGTAGGCAGAGAGGCACGCAGAGAGAGAGAGGAAGGAAAGCAGGCTCCCCGCCGAGCAGAGAGCCCGTCTTGGGGCTGGATCCCAGGACCCTGCGATCATGATCTAAGCTGAAGGCAGAGGCTTTAACCCACTGAGCCACCCAGGTGCCCCTGGTCTCTGCTTTCTAAGGTTATAGTTTAGTAGCAAAGCTAGAGTACAAATATGAAAATAATAAAATCTAGTAAATGCTAGTATTAAGGACTAGAGCTAGAGGGCCATGAAACATAAGCATTTTAAGTAGGCACCACAGGAGACAAAAACACAGAAATGTTTTTTTACAGTTAATTTACTTTTTTTTCCTGGGTGGCCAAGAAATTATTGCTTTCTTAAAAAACTGTTGCACACACTCCATTAATTGCAGGGGGCATAATTAATAACTTTATATACCACAAAGAAAGGAAAATACTGCCAATTAAACTGACAAAATGTTTTTCTATTGTGTAGAAGTTTATGCTCATTGAAGGAGTGTGTCTGGATTCATAAAATATTTTAATCAGGTGTTGGTTGCTGTGTGTGCAATAGAAGAAAAAACAGATGAGAGAAAGTGGTCATGGTTTTCTGTAAAAACTTCCTTGTTTTGACAGTGAGTTAGTGTGATCTTTCTGAAGATATTTAAAATGGCAAACTCAACACAGGCAGTACAGTATTGGGGGTACAGCTCCAAGATAACATGAACAGGTCTGAGTTTGCGTAGCAAAAGCAACTGCATCAAAAATTATTGCCTACCAGACTGAAGGATGCCATCGGATATTCAGGTGAAAAATATGAATCTTAGAATTAACGAAATGACAATTTTTTTTATGAAACAGCTTTCCAATATGAAACATGCCTTCCAATTATTTATTACAAGAAATTATCCACGATTTAAGAGTTTTTCTACCTACCTTAATTGAATTGAGTTTGTTTATTCTTGGCCTATAGTTGTTTGGATCTCTTCTGAATGTAATTTCAAGCTGAGACAAAAATTTATTCATGCCAGCCAAAAGGGTTTGAGGACTAGAGGAAATATAAGACATTAATTATGATTAAAATTTATCCCACAAATTTCACTACATTTTGGGACGAAGAGCAGTATGGTTCCCTCATAGTTCCCCAATCATAAGTTCACTAGGTAATAGTATAATCATAGCATATTATAAATTCTATGCTCAGAAGGGTCTTTGCTTGGACTGTTTAGTTTATTTGGCTATATTTTTGTGTAAAACAAACCCAGTTTAAACTATGTTTCTGACCTGGAAAAAGAAACATTTAAGAAATACTACTTTAGAAAAACAAAAGATTAATTAGGAGATTACAGAATTTCCAATCTGACATTTTCAGGGGAGAAGAGAATCTAACAGAAAAGATAACATTAATATCAAAAATTTGGCACTGGAGGAAATATGTACAGCACAAAGGATTGAACTTTATAACTCCTTTTTCAATTTCTATGCTTTATTCATCTTTTTTACCCAAACTAATTCTTAAATCGTACTAAACTGCATCATACTTGTGGAACATTTTAAACATTTTTGTAAATATAAAGGATTGTTATTTGAATTCAGTAAGCTTTCTATAGTCTATGAAATTTCCCTCTCAAAGAAATATGTTAATTCTCATTTGGTAAAAACTTTAAAATGAAAACAAAGGAATTTTGGGAAGTTAAGTTCTTTAAGTTTTTGGATGAATTATTCAAAGAGCAACTCCATTCCTCCCTCTTTAATATGAGAAACATGTTGCAATCACATGAAATTGCTACTTTCATAGGAAAAAGATGGTGGCATATCAGTAATTCCGTATGTTTCAAACTAACATAAGGTTGCAGCACTAAAAAGTATAAGAAATTTCTCATTACGCTGCTTTGAATGTTAGGCTTCTCTATACGACAAATTCTCTCATTCAAGCCAATAAAGAAAAAGAAAAAAGGGGAAATGGTAAAATCATTCATTTTGTCTCTGTTGTAGATCAGTACCAGGTATCTGGGGTTCACTGTGAGCATTATCACTAGCAGTATAAGTTGGGCAAATCAAGTAACCTATGAGCATCTTGTTTCCTTTATCTGCTGTATAGCGTACATCAATGGTTTTCAGGGAATCAAAATCCTAATCTGTTTTGAAAATCCAAATAATGAAGTAGACAAAAGTTAACTTACAAGAAAAAGTGAGCAGGCCAGAGTTCTGCATGCTTATCCCCCTGGGTTTTTCCACTAGTTTTTCCAATCCCAACCAGTATATATTCAACATGAATAACCATGCATGTCACAATCATTCCTAGAATTACTGGCTACCTCCTTAAAAATTAAAATGGTATAAGTGTTTATAAGCTTAAAGGAAAATCTGGACTAATAACTTTCTAACTGTAAGAGCTTACAAATAGGGTTGAATGTTTCAGAAAATAGTTTTACCTGTTAGCGACTGTGTTCTTAGATGGAATGCCATCAAAAACGATGACTCGATCTGCTAGATAGGTAGCCATAATGAAGTCATGTTCTACAACAAAGGCTGTCTTCTTAGCATGGAGTATGAAACTAAAATACATGAATTTGAAAATGTTTCCAGTTTTCTTTTTTTTTAAAGATTTTATTTATTTATTTGACAGACAGAGATCACAAGTAGGCAGAGAGACAGGGAAGCAGGCTCCCCCGCAGAGCAGAGAGCCCGACATGGGGCCTGATCCCAGGACCCCGAGATCATGACCTGAGCCAAAGGCAGAGGCCTAACCCACTGAGCCACCGAGGTGCCCCTGTTTCCAGTTTTCTATTATCAACTATTCAAATGCTGTATTATGCACTGTTGTATGCCAGTGCACATAATTAAAACTAATACTCTTACTGGCAGGACATTACCGTTTGACAACTCGAGCTGCCATCAATCTTTGCTCAGAATCCAAATACGCAGATGGTTCATCAATTAAATAAACATCAGCAGGCTTGCCCAAACAAAGTGCCAATGCCACTCTCTGCAGTTCACCACCAGATAACGTCTGCACCTATTTGGAGAAAAAGTTTAGCAAACTATGTAGAGACATACAAAGTTTAAAATACAATAAAAATCAGAGTATGTACTTCTTGATCGATGATGTTTTCAATCTGCAGAGGCTTCATCACATCAGTCACAAACTGTGGATGAGTGTAAGCATCTCTTATCTTCTCGTGTAGCAACTGTCGAACACTTCCCTGTTTTTAGTGAGAAAAGTATTGAAATTTTATTTCAGTACAGAACTCCTCTAATTATCAGTCTTGACAAAGCTAAGCTCCAGAGCAAAAAAAATACCAATTTGCCACCCACAGCTATATTTTTATGCTTATTCATCATCTATAGCATGTTCTGAAATTTTTATGTTAAAAACTCATGTCCAATAAGTAAAAAAAGCATCTTAAAATCTGAAAGTAGTAAATGATGACTGTTTCAAGAAAGATTATCATTTGAGAATAGGAATAATTCTCAAGGTCAGCATGGGTATCAAGTACCCTCTGGCAATCAGAAAGATAACACAAAATGCCTAACATCATGGGGATGAATCTTAAGATATCTTGTGCTTGTTGTATTAGATGAGGGCTGATTGAGTCTGAGAACTTAAAAGCTAAGCTTATACAAAGGATCAAAAATAAAATTTTTATTGTGAGCTATCTCAAATAGGCCTGACAAAGTGGTACAAGTACCACAGTTTCAATTTCATGGATATACCACACTGTTTACCCATTTATCAGGTGATGGACATTGAGACAGTTTTCCACTTTCTGACTATTAAGAATAATGCATTTGTGTGCAAATTTTTGTGTTGAGACAGGTCTTCATTTCTCTTGGTATGTGTAACTAGAAGTGGAAATGCTGGTTCATATGTAACCCTATGTTAATCATATGAGGAACTGTCAAGTTTTTGTTTTTTTTTTTTAAAGATTTTATTTGTTTATTTGACAGAGATCACAAGTAGGCAGATAGGCAGGCAGAGAGACAGAGGGGGAAGCAGGCTTCCTGCTGAGCAGAGAGCCTGATGTGGGGCTGGATCCCAGGACACTGGGATCATGACCTGAGCTGAAGGCAGAGGCTTTAACCCACTGAGCCACCCAGCTGCCCTGTCAAGTTTTTTTTTAAAGTGGCTCTTATACCATAACATCTTGCATTCCCACCAGCGATGCATGGAGTTCCAATTTATCCATACCCTTACCAATACTTGTTACTGCTTTTTAAGTCATCCTAGTGGGTGTGCAGTATCTCACTGTAATTTTATTTGCGCTTTCCTAATGACTGATGGTGCTGAGTATCTTTACATGCTTATTTGGCCATTTGTACATTTTCTTTGGAAAAAATGACTACTCAAATCCTTGGCCCATTTTTAAACTGAGTTGTAACCGTTCTTTATATATTCTGGATATAAGTACCTTACTATTAAATAATTTGCAAAAGTATTCTCTTATCTTGTAGGTTGCCTTTTAGTTTCTTGCTCATGTTATATGCAGCATAAAACACATTAAATGTCAGGTTTTTTGTTTTTTTTTAAAGTAAGCTCTACACCCAACAAGAGGCTGGAACTCACGACCTCAAGATAAAGACTAACATGGTCCACTGACTGAGCCAGCCAGGTGCCCCCACATTAGTAGGTTTTTATTTTGGAAAAAGATGTCAAACAGCTTTTAGAAGCATTTCCTAACACTGCAATCAAGGACTGATGTCTTGATGCTAATCTTTAGCCACTTTTGGTAAAACTATACAGAAAATAATCTAAAGAATTTTGATACAGTGAAAGATTAAAGCTATAAGAGTGTGTGTGTGTGTGTGTATAAACTTTCCTTTAATAACCAAATAACAGAATCGTGACTCACAGTTGATTTGGGACTGATTTTCTGTGGCTTATAACTGACATTTAGAACCGGCACTTCTCCTGCAAAATAATGCAAATAAAGAAGACACTGAGAATTACCCATATCTTCAAAGTTTCCCATGTGTGAAAGAGTAAAAACAGTCAACAATATACAGCAGTACCTCCTTCATCAGGCTTAAGTCTTCCAGCAAGCATTCTGATAAATGTTGTTTTACCAGTACCTGCCAACACAACATACAACAAACAGAGTTGAGAAATGGTTTACATTTATAGTAAATCACTATGTACACTCCTGGGTTTTAATTAAGAAATTAGTTTTAAAGATATATAATGACATTACCAAATTCTGAAGGTTATACAGAAAAATACTCAAAACTTTCATGATTCACTTTGAATGTATCATTTGAAACTAATTGGGAGGAATATAATAGACTATTATTAATAACCATTTTAATAAATAATAAGTCTATGAAATACAAGTCTTGGGTTAGTTTTTAAAAGACTTATTTAGCTAAAATACCAATACAATTTATTGTTAAGTGGTATAGTATTGTTATAATGGAGTCATCCTTTTAAGTCTGTTTATATGAAATATTTAAGTCAAATGCAAGCTACTTCAAATTTCCTCCATTAGTTAACGACTGATAAATTGCAAAATCCTCCCAGGGAATTTCTACAGATTTACAAGCTCTAAGTATACAATTAAAATCTTGTGTGTTTTTTTTTTTTAACACTCCTTCAAATCTTGAAAGCAATACCAGACTTTCTGTACTCAAATTCAACTCACAGCTCTATTTATGACAGCAATGTAGTACTGAGAACTTAGGTAATACAACTATTTACAAAGACAAGCTTGAATTTAAAAAGAGAGCTCAAATGGAGAAATGCCAAGAAAAAACTAGACTGTTTTTGGATTATCTATTTTATCCTTTCTTTTTCATCTGTTTCCAAAATGAATAAATGTCCTATCAATTTATAGAGAGAAAAACTAGCTTGGGGAAAAAAATCTTATTTTCACCACAGGTTATGAAACAAAATATGTAAAATATAAACTAGATTGAATGACAATATTAAATCGTAAATCACAAAATGTGAACTACACTGAGAAATGTATGGGTTTAGCCTAGATCCCAGACCTACAACTGAGTCAGTTTTTCATGGAATAGCTAAAACTAAGTTACTGAATAAGCAGAATAGACTTTCCTTTTTTCTTTTAAAGATTTTATTTGACAGACAGAGATCACAAGCAGGCAGACACAGAGGGGGAAGCAGGCTCCCTGCTTAGCAGAGAACCTGATGCAGGGCTCAGTCCTAGGACCCCGAGATCACGACCCAAGCCAAAGGCAAAGGCTTAACCCACTGAGCCACCCAGGGGCCCCACAGAATAGACTTTCAAATAAAGGAAGTAAGAAAAACTTACCATTTTCCCCCAACATCACCATGATTTCAGAATCTGTAAACTCTCCAGCTACAATTGCTAGCTCAAACTCTCCCATCTTTTTCTTCATTCCAGGATATTTATACATACACATCTTTTTAACTTCTTCCTCATTTGCTGTCTCAGCCACTTTAAAAACAAGTGATGCATCTCTGAATCTCAAGTTTTCTGTCGGAACGTAGCCATCCAAAAAAATGTTTATGCCTGTTGGAGTCATCGACAACAGATTAGTAAAGATCAATTAAAGACTAGTTTCTCTCCACAGCAAGAAAGTATAATATAAAAGCAAAATCCTAGGTTCTCCTGGGAGCAATCTAAGCACAGATTTCAAAGTTTTGTGGATTTGTGGTAACATGCAATGATAACATGGTGTTTTATGTATCTAATTCAAGTTGAAATAACCTATGCATATACACTTGCCTATATACACAAAGCATATCTCTTCATTATGACGTGACTTATATAAGGTTTTTTTTTCCATTAGGTTTTATACAAAAGAATATGGTGGCATTTCTGCTGTATTTTTAAATAACTTCTAATTTCCCTGAAAAAATGACAGTTAAAAAATAGAGTATTTTCAGGCATAAAATGATATAATTTGGGGAATTTTTAAATAAATAAGTTATGAGTATGCATTTTCACATGAGATCTAGGTACCACAAACTGAAGTTATAATATATCCTACATTTTTTCAGATTAATTTTGCAGGTTTGTAATATATTAGAGTAACAAACAGACTTCATTTAACATTTCTTTTGGCTTCACTGTACAAAAATAAACACTTTTTTTTTTCCCCTAAAGATTTAATTTATTTATTCGACAGAGAAATCACAAGTAGGCAGAGAGATAGGCGGGGAGGGGAGGGAGCAGGCTCATGATCTGAGCCAAAGGCAGAAGGTCAACCCACTGAGCCACCCAGGCGCCCCAACACTATTATTTAAACATCTTTTAGTAACAGAAAGAAAACATACTGTACATGAGGATCTCTCCAAACTGTTAAGATCCACAATGGCAGACACAGAAATGAAAAAGTGGGTTATTTGGGAAAAATGAACAGATCTGTTTTCACTGTTTCCTATATTTAAGATAATAAGAGAAAGATAGTAGCTCAAGCCTGGAAGATCTTGAAAGAAAGCCTAAGGTGGTTACTCATAACCTCTGGAATTGAGAGCCATATCAGGGGGGTCTATAGCCTCAGCCTAGAATACAAGTATTCCCTTACTTGCTGAAAGAACGAAATGAAAGATTTTGCCAAAAGTCAGCATGTTTTTTGGTCTTAAAACTACTTAAAAATTATAAATGTGAGGATAAAAAAATTAAAACCAAAAATTAAATAGGAATATTGGGGCGCCTGGGTGGCTCAGTTGGTTAAGCAGCTGCCTTCGGCTCAGGTCATGATCCCAGCGTCCTGGGATCGACCCCCGCATCGGGCTCCTTGCTCAGCAGGGAGCCTGCTTCTCCCTCTGCCTGCCACTCTGTCTGCCTGTGCTTGCTTGCTCTCTCTCTGTCAAATGAATAAATAAAATCTTAAAAAAAAAATTAAATAGGAATATAAATTTGAAGGAAACCTTAATGGCCATTTAATCCAGATATGTAATTTATCAGATAAGGGAATAAAGGCTCAGAAAAGTGTGACTGTGCAAAAAAACATTAACAAACCAGCCCTTCCACTTCCACTGCAATGTCTGTCTTGTCAATTTAAGACAGTTCAGGCTATAACTGCCTTTACAGTTATACAGTTCAGAGAAAACTTTTACACACATATATATGGCATTTCAGTATTTACAGAGAGCAGAAAATAAGTTCTAATTTACTTGAATTGTTTTAACAGATGGGGAACTTCAAAAACTTCACCAGGAACCATTCCTTAGATGGCATAGCTTTTAGACATGGCATTTATAACTAGAATTGTGAAGAGTGAATGCCAGCTGCCTATGTCATTATCAACACAATTCTGGACCTAGTTGGTATAGAGTAGGTACTCAATAAGTACTTGCTAAACTGAGGAGAATAAAAAATTAGTAACTTTTTAAATATCTCTTAAGATAGACTACTGGAAAGAAAACTGGGTAATCTCACAACTTTTCCCTTAATATATGCATATATTTATATTAAATGTACAAATAGATAAGTGACAGCAATTCCTTCATCTTATCTTTTTTTTTTTAAGATTTTATTTATTTGACAGACAGAGATCACAAGTAGGCAGAGAGGCAGGCAGAGAGAGGGGAAGCAGGCTTCCTGCTGAGCAGGGAGCCCAACGTGGGGCTCGATCCCAGGACCCCGAGATCATGACCTGAGCTGAAGGCAGAGGCTCAACCCACTGAGCCACCCAGGCGCCCCTCCTTCATCTTATCTTAACCTAAAAACATAATGTACTTTTTATAAACTAAAAAGCTACCACTACCTTTTTATGCAAAGTGTATGATGCAATATAAATTCCTTTTTACCAAAGTTTCTTATTTCAAAAGTTACCTCTTTGAAGACATCACTTTCAAAAAAAGGAGCCTGCTCAACCTAAAGACTACAGGAGTAATTCTTATAAAATATGGTATTTTTTTCAAAGTATGAACTAGGTAGTGCTTTTGGGTGTTCCTAATTGTTCTAGACTGACAGCTGAAGGCACACCTAAGAGAGATGAGATATCAAGTAAAAGAGGAGGAAGACATCAGTGGAAGGAAATGGCAAAGAAATTAAAAGGAAAAAGGCATACCAGGTAGAAAATGCACTGACATTTGTTGCAGGAGCCACTGAGCAGTAGGCTAGTTTTTACTTTTGCCTAACTTGCTTAGGTAGAGAAGAGATATGGAAAAGAGAGGCCAGAGAGTCCCTCTTTCCTGAAAGTAGAGGAATAAATGAAACTATACTTACTAAGCTATTTTACTATCTTATTTTAATAGTATTTACTAAACTACCTTATTAGGCCTTTACACAGTCTTAGATCTACAAACTTAAGATACAGATTACAGATAAATTTGAAACACGAAAACAAGATGAGCATTAAATAAATTTTTTAAGAGTTTCACTACTGGTATTGGGTTTTCAAAGATAAAGATGACAAATACTACAATGATGTTGTAGAAGCCAAAATATAATAACTTTTAAGACTGCAAAGAGTGAAACTGAGAAAACATTTCTACCCCCTGATAGAAAATTCTCCAAAATGAAATGTTTTGAATAACAACTGATGGCTACAACCTCATATATATACATTCGGTTGAGTGATTAAATTCCATTAAGACTGGAGTTTTGGATTAATATTAGAATAACATATAACTACTTAATATCAACAATAATACATTTTCTAAGCATTGGAGTGAAAGAATACAGCATTGTGGAAATAATTTTTCAAGTTACCTTCTCTTACACTAAAAGGCATAGTGACAACACCATAAGCACTTGGTACGCCATATAAACAGCAGATGAAGTCAGAGAGATAGTCTAATACACTTAGATCATGCTCCACCACAATGATATATCTGCAAATCAATATAGATTTTTATTTTTAAATGTAACATAACATATAATGAAATTAAAATTATATTTAATACAATTTAAACTCTTAGAACAGTGTAAATGTCAGGAAAACAGATACGTTAAAAAAAATTAAATGTAGAGACCATATTAAACAAAGCCTTAAAACATTTTCTTTAAAATAAGACTCATTATCAGTCTTCCGTTTCAAACTGTTTTCCTAATAAACTAAAAGGAAGGGGAAAAAATTAATAGGAAACAATTTATGGATACATGAAATAAATGTGTTCAGCCAATAAAGAACACATTTTTAAATAAACTTTACCAAGCCAAACAATTACAATAGACTTAAATCTGATGTAGCCTACAACTCTTGACTATGCTATTCATCTTACAGATTAAGCCCTTCTAGTTGTCCTGCTGTATTAGGAGATGCAGAGAATAGGATGACAGGAAGTTTACCTGAAAATTTTCAAATTAGTTGGGGAAAACAAGGGATAGACACAAAACATTACCAAAAAACCTATATATCCAAGTATGTTCTCTAGATATAAAATCTAGTGAAGGTCGGAAAGGAAAAAGGTGTATACTGGAGTACTATATAAGTGGGATGGGATAGGATGTGACTTTTTTTTCTTTTTTTTTAAGGATGTAACTTTTGAAGTGGTAGGGGACAGTACTGCTAGTGTACAAACTGTCAGGCAAATAAAAGTCACGACACTTTTATGCAGTACTTTATGCAGTATTTTATTCAAGTTAGTTCAAAATGTTAAAAAAGCAATGTCCTATAGACATCTCAAATTACAACTTGTTTGCTACACAAGTAAAAATTTTCCATATTTGTACTGAGTCATTACTCCTGTTTAAAAAAAAACCCACTAATTTTATTCCCAACAATAAACTGTTTAAATTCCCAAGTCTGTCAACTCTTTCTCAACAATGTCTTATATATTCATTCCTTTCTTTTTCTGCCTAAACCCTAGCTCAGGCTCTCCAATTTCTTTCAATATTGCTATAGACTTTTAAGAAATCTCATTTTTTTCAGGTTCCCAGATATGGCTCTCAGTTGCAAATAAAACAAATTAACATCCTAAGACTTTCTTTCAAGACTTTCCAAAACTTCAGGTACTCCTTCTCTTCATGTACGTATAAGGCACACTGAAAAATGGATCTTTGTTTCCTGAATAATCTACTTTTCCATTTCTATGTGTCTAAGGACTGTTCCTTCTCGTAAATGGTCTTCTGTTTAAATCTTCACCTGCTGAAATCTTACTTAACCCTATAAGGTCCATCACAATTCTACCTACTGTATAACCTCCTAATATGCAAATGAGCTTTCCCCAACTCTTGAACCTTTCTCACTCTGAACTGATATTTGGATTTTATTATTTTTGAGTATTTCTACAACTTGTCCCTAAATTTTATGAAGTGAGACTACATAGTACATTTTAGTACCTCTATGATTTTTAGTCTCGTGATATGTACCAAAGAGATGTTTAATAAAGTTACTGAATGACAAAATGAAGAATCTGGATTTATGCTAATTGGCAAATGGGGGAAAATGTTTGGTTCTTAAATAGCACTGTTAAGTAGAACTTTCTATGGTTATGAAAATGTTCTAGTGTAGTTTGACTGAGGGAATGAATTTTTAATTTCAATTAATATTAAGATAGCAACATATGGCTAGAAGTTCTAGAATAAGAGACTAAGAAAAAACATCATTTTAGATTAATATGGCAAGAAGAAAGAACCACAAACTTTTTAAAGGAAGAATCATAGCAATCTAGGTATCAGGTGGTAAAAAGAATGAAAAAGAAAAAAACCGGACAAATTTAATTATGAAAAGAAAATACTAAAAGGAAATGTTTTCAGGGCACTGGGTGGCTCAGTTGGTTAAGAGTCAGCCTTCAGCTCATGTCATGATCCCAGGGTCCTGGGACTGAGCCTGGCACCTGACTCCCAGCTCTGCAGGGAGTCTACTTCCTTTCCCACTCCCCTGCTTGTACTCTTTCTCTCTCTCAAATAAATAAATAAAAATCTAAAAAAAAAAAAGGAAAGAAATAGCTTCTACCACATTGGTAAGAAGCAGCATCAATGAAAAGGGCAAATCACGGAAGTGAGCCAATACTCATCCTAGCTTGGTATCTTTGCTGGCAATGTTCCATTATCTGGAATAACTGTCTACTTTTTACCATTAAAATTTCACGACTCAGTTTAAGGTGGTATAGTATCATGTAGAGCCTTTTAATTTGCTTTGAAAAGAAGAAAAAAAACTATGTCAAAGCTTCTGGTATCGCTACCTTTAAGTGGAACTTACACAGAGGTCCAAAATGTAAAAAAGATTTAAGTGAGCCACTCTTCTTTTCTGAGGGTTTGGAAAGAAAACAAATCTGCAGCATAGAGAAATCTAAGCTGTGAATTCCTACAATTAATTTTGGGTCACCTGTTGGTTTTTAATCTTACCAAAGATGTTCTCGGAGGTCAAATGCTAAAAAATCTTGTGTATTAGTGTCCTTTCTCTAATCCATGCTCTATTTCTTGTTTTAAGGATATGATCTCTCTGAAATCTTCTTACAGCATTAAGACTTTGCCTTGACATGTCACAGAATTTCAGGATGCATATACTTGTCACTTTTTATCATGAATCTATCATGAAGAGATTATTTTAACCCTTTATAAATAACATCCAAGACAGGTTGTGAAAATGTCTAACTCAATCATTCTCTTCACTTAGTCAATCTAATTTGTTTTGACATGTTAGCCTATTACAATTATGGTTACTGCCCTCTAAAAATACAGCATTGTAAATGCCTAAACATTTACATATTTTTAAAGATTTTATTTATTAATTTATTTGAGAGAGAGAGAACACGTATGAACAGGGATGGGGTAGAGGGGGAGAATCCCAAGCAGACTCTGCTAAGCATGGAGCCTGATGTAGCACTCAGTCCCACAACTCTGAGATCATGACCTGAGCTAAACCAGGTGTCAGATGCTTAACAGGCTGAGCCACCCGGGTGCCCCCTAAACATTTACATATTAAGATATATGTCACCTGGATGTAAATTACTTTCCTTTTAGTTCTTTTTATTACGGTTAGGATGTTATGTGATATTTAAAAGAACATTATGTGTGAAAATAGGTATTATCTAAGATTTTCATAATAAAGGGATATAAAAATATTTTATAAAAAGGGGCTAGGACTGAGAATCACTGACTTGACTGCCCATATTTTCTTTTATCAATCATTAAGTCTTTGAATACTGGTACTTTTTTTTTTTTTTTTTTTAGATTTTATTTATTTGACAGAGATCACAAGTAGTCAGAGAAGCAGACAGGGAGAGAGGGAGAAGCAGCAGGCTCCCTGCTGAGCAGAGAGCCCGAATGTGGGGCTTGATCCTAGGAGTCTGGGATCATGACCCAAGCCGAAGGCAGAGGCTTTAACCTACTCAAGCCACCCAGGTGCCCCCATGTTATATTCTTACATTCCTCAAAGAGTCTATCATAATGTCCAGGCCTACATATGAAGTGAAAATTACAGCTACTCTTTGGCACAACTAACACTGTCTCTTTATCACTGATAAATTTTAAGTTTCATTTCAAAGTATATAAGGAGATCAACTGTACCTTCAGCCATGACCTTGCTATGGCTTTCTTTTTCAGACTCCAATTAAAATATATGTAAATAGTCTTCTCATTCCATTCTCTAAACCTCCCTTCTGAACTCAATCAGAGTTCAATCCCATTCTCTATCTGCTGCATTCTGGTAACTTGCACAGATCAACTTTTCAGGTTTCTAATGCTCTTTTCTCCTGTCCCTAACCTGTCTGAGATGGCCAATGAGTTTTTTTTTTAATATTTATTTATTTATTTGAGAGAGACACACAGGGAGAGCAGGAACATAAACAGGGGGAGGGCAGAGGGAGAAGCAGGCTTCCTGCCGAGCAGGGAGCCCAACTCGGCACTCGATTCCAGGACCCTGAGATCATGACCTGAGCTGAAGGCAGCTGCTTAATGACTAAGCCACCCAGATGCCCCTGTCCAGTGAGTTTTTAATATCACAGCTGTACTTCCAATTTCTGAATCTGGGTTTTTTCAACATTTACCTATTGCCTTTTCGTGATACCATATTCTTACGATTTTATATCCTTTTATATTTTAGATATTATTGTTTTATAGTTTGAGAATATCACCTGAGACATTCTTAAAGGTCTAATCCTATTGTCTGTTGTGTCTACTGACTGATTTTCAGATGGTTTCCAACTATTATTTGGATCACAAGTCTTTTCTTGTAGGAACCCTGTATGACTAGGATTGAGGGCATATCCCTACAACGTGGTTTTATACTTGCTTCTGCTGGGTACCCATAGGAGTAAAGATTCTAGGACGCTCTTTTTTTTTTTTTTTTTTTAAATACTTTATTTATTTATTTGAGAGAGAGACAGTGAGAGAGAGCATGAGTGAGGAGAAGGTCAGAGGGAGAAGCAGACTCCCCAGGGAGCTGGGAGCCTGATGCGGGACTCGATCCCGGGACTCCAGGATCATGACCTGAGCTGAAGGCAGTTGTTTAACCAACTGAGACACCCAGGTGCCCCTAGGACACTCTTTTTATGTTACTTTCTTACTATGAAGAGTTTAAACTCCCCTGATTATATAAATTTTAATTCCATATCCATGTGAACTGCTGGTCAATGAATAAAATTGAAGGGAAGACATCCCTCTACTCTCAATGAACTCAGTAAGTGAGATACATGCTTTCCTGACATCTTCACATGCTTGTGTTTTGCTGATAAAGTTTAAAAAAAAAAAAAAGATTTTATCTATTTATTTGAGAGAGAGAGATATCACAAGTAGGCAAAGAGGCAGGCAGAGAGAGAGGGGGAAGCAGGCTCCCTACTGGGCAGAGAGCCTGATGCGGGACTCAATCCCAGCACCCTGGGATCATGACCTGAGCTGAAAGCAAAGGCTTTAACCCATTGAGCCACCCAGGCGCCCTGTTAAAGCAGTTCTTCAAGAAAGTCCTGGCATTTTATATGTGATAATCCATTATACAAGGCTTTGTTTCCTGCTCTTGAGTGGTTGTTAATTACATTAATTACAACAGTAGTTGTTAATGTTATTACAGATAGGCAACATCCCTCAGGAAACCCGTATCTTGGTCTCTTCTCTTTAATTTGGTTCTCTCTTTGGTTTTGACCCCTAGGGATTTCTCCTGCATTCTTATATTGGCTGTGTGTTACATCAGTCACTGATAGAAAGAGGCATACAAAATACTACACAGAAAAGGATCCCTGGGTTTTGGCAACAGCTTTGCCATGCTGTAAATCTATAAACCTAGAACAGATAACTACCATTTCTGACATTAAACTTCTTCACCTACAAAATGGAAATACCACCTAAGAGTCTAACACACAAGATTACTCTGAGGCTCAAAGGAGAGGATGGATTTAAAAATTCTGCAAATTATAAAAATACCCCATAAACCAAGGGTGTTATGATTACTAAACAGGTTAAGAACCCTTTGGAGTTCAGTAAGACCTTATACAACCAGTTACTCTGGTGATCCTTATAATGTTCTAAATTTTGTGTTTGAGTGACTTAATCCATTTGAGGATCTCAAATCCTCAAAATCTCAAAAATCGTTTTTGAGGTAAAAGCTAATGATCTGCTCCTAGAAATACATACATGGACGCCAGAACTTTCATACCATTTCAGAGTATGCCTAGGCTACCTGGAGACAGGCGTAGTAGTAAATAAATCTAGCATTAAGATCCTCTGTTCTAGATAAAAGAAGGTAATTTCAAGTGGTAGCTCTAAATAACCGAAAGAGAAAACATACAAATGTATATGACATTGATGATCCCATTGATGATCTTCAGAAAACTGTATCACTCCCTAATTAAAATAATATAGACATATACCAAATCTGTACTTACCTATCTGGATTTATTAGTGATCGTATAGTGATAGCAGCCTTTAAACGCTGCTTGACATCTAGGTAACTAGAAGGTTCATCAAACATGAAACTATGGAAAAGAAAAGCAAATATAATAATTTGCAAGACAAATATAATTCTCTCTTACATGCTATTTTAAATCCCTGTAATATGGTTTCTGATTTAACAACAATCCCCTCTTACACTAATGAAGTCTACTGCATAAGGGTAAGAACTTCTGTACTGTTCAGAAGTAAAAAGATGAAAAAAATTATGAAAGCAGGGCTGCATATCAAGCTGAGGAGAGATTCTCAGCTTAGGCTAACTTACAAATTATTATCTCCTCATGAAAAATATTCTGATACAGTCTGAAATAATTCAGACAGGTTTCTCTTGATGAGCTGAAGTCAGATGCATTAAAAAAATTAAGAGCTTTTGAAAAGCAGGGCACCGCACAGAATTATAGAATACTCTGGGGAAAAGACCTCCCCTGCGTTGGATGCCAGAGCAGAAATGTGGAAAGAGATGGGAGAAAAGTATCTTGGAGAAGAGAGGCCCCAGAAAGTAGAAAGGAAACTTCTTCCTTTTTTTCTCTCACATGGTGTGCCACTCTTTTAGGGTAACCTAAAAGACCTCATATTCTACTTGAGATTATTTTAAAAAAACGTGTTGGCCTGGTTGTTTAAAAAAAAAAAATCCTTTCGTGTATAGAGTTTAAATAATAAGCAACTGGTTATATTAAAAAGTGCTGCAACCCCTAAGTTGTAAAGTTCTTATCTTAAATAAATGAGTTACTGTCCCCTTGCGGGAATAACAGGGAACGGGCAACGGATGCACAACTGCTACAATATCCTACCTCAAAAGGAGAACCTGAGATATTATTCTGTTAATTTTTCTCAAAAGCACTGCTTTATTAACAGTATCATAAATAAAAACCCTAAAATAAGGATTAAGATATAAAAAAGGTATAAAGTAACCTACATATCAGCTTTCTGTATGCAAACGACAGCACATGCGAATCTCTGCAACTCTCCTCCTGAAAGGTCTTCAACATTTCGTTCTTTTAGATGGGTTAAATCTACAAAGAACATAGAGGAGGCATTGTGTTCAATGTTGAAGTTTTATTTTACCTCTTCTGGGCAAAACGTATAGTATACATCATTCTGGGTGTGAATGATGTCTCAGTTGAAAACTGCGTTAACACAATGTAAATATGACAATCACTAAAAAGTTTTCCCGTTAATTTAATTTCAGCAATTCATATAAAAGATATCTGTCTTTATGAGGTAAGTTCAGGGCCTATTAAAACATATACACAAAATAAACACTTACCAAGCTGCTGACATACAATTGCTTGTGTCTTTGTTTCATCCTTTCGGTCCAAAATAGACCCCACTGTCCCCTGTCACAATATACCAGAAATAGTTAACTATTTTTCTTCAATATTAAAATGAGTTACCAAGTAAAACAAATTTAGTTTGATACATTTTTGATACCTCCACAAATATGCATAATACATAAATTCCTCCTGAGAGTAACTGACCTTTGCAGCCTTGGGAATCTGGTCTACATACTGAGGTTTGATAATGGCTTTTAAGTCATCTTCTAGAATCTTGGTAAAGTAATTTTGCAATTCAGATCCACGGAAGTAAGTCAAAATTTCTTGCCAATCAGGGGGATCCTAGAAATATAATTATCTGAATTTAGTAATACACAATAATGCTAAAAGATGACTTTACAGTTGACTTCTGAACAATGTGTGAATTTTTTTGATAATTACACTAAAGTACTGTAAATGTTTTTTTCTCTTCCTTATGATTTACTCAGTAACATCTTTTCTCTAGCAGACTTTATCACAAGGATACAATAAATAATACATATGTGAAATAAGTAATTGATTGTTCTTGCTAAGGCTTCTGGTTGACAGCAGGCTATTAATAGTTAAGTTATTGGGAAGTCAAAAGTTACATACAGACTTTCGAATCTATGTGTGGGGGTCAACACACGTAACAGCCACATTGTTCAAGGATCAACTCTATATCCAAAAAGAATCCTTTGGCATCTAAAGAGTTTAGATGGCTAATAGTTTAAGGAAACCCAGATTTGTTAGTTTAGCATTAACAGATCTTAATTAAAAAGGAGTTTCATCCATATATAGTTTCTCAGCATTAATTAATGAATAATGGTGAAAATAAGAACATTTAAAAAAAATTACATACTCTCCTCCAAAGTCTCATAAAAGTGACCTATGTACTCATTTTCATAAGGTGGTATACATACGTCATACTTTCCAAGGTTTGGCTTTTGCTTTCCTGCTAAAATTTTTAAAGCAGTTGACTTTCCAATTCCATTAGTTCCAACTAATCCCAAAACTTCACCTGGACGAGGGATAGGCAACCTGTCATAAGTATATAAGAAAATAATAGAACAACTTGGACTTAGGTAGAAAAAGATACATACTATTAGGATCATGTATATTAATGTACATGCACTCCACACACATCCATTAATAAGCTAAGAGATATATGCCAGATATTACTGGCTATTAGAAAAAAAAACAGCCAAGATTAACTTAAACTGTTAATTGTTAGAAATACATCCATGACCAATATTACCCCAAATTTTATTTTTCAGTTTTCATTCAAGCCCATTCTAAAGTAATTCTCCTTTACATATAAGGCTAAATTTTAAGGTATAACCAAATGCTTTGGTACAAAATTACATAGCAGGTGCAACCTCACATTGTTTGTTTGTTTGTTTGTTTTGCCTGCCGTTTACTTACAAGGAGAAAAGTGCCACATCAACCAGAAATATTCCACTTCATTCTCCCTGTTGCAGTAGGCTCTTTAAAGCTGGCAGGTTGAGAAATACCTTTTTATTAGTAAATCTAGACTCCCAGATTCAAAATATCAGTGTTTAGCAGATTAAAAACCTCAAAGAACTCCTGTGATTTAACAATGTATGTCCAAGTTCAGAGTAATATCCTCTGTATATGAGATTAATGGATAAATAGAGAATAAATTCTCTTAAAAGTTATTTTGGGGATAAGGGTATTATTAACAATAGTGATTCTCATCCTCACTTGTATATCTGAATCACCTGGGAGCTTTTACAACTTACTGAGGTCTAGATTCTGTAACCGGATATACGATGTAATTGTAATTCAACTAGGCTGAAACCGAAGTATTAGTTTAAAAAAAAAAAAATCCCAGGTAATTCTCATGTTAGCCAGAATGAACAACTGACATGTACAGTTTGATTCTGTACAAGTTATAGTTTTGCATTTCTCCTTAGTGGATGGTTAATACCTTTTCCCATTTTTGTATTTCACTGAAAATTCCGTATGTATTTTACTTTTGACCGAAGTAAAGAGGAATGGTTGACTTGAAGATATACCTGTGAAGTTTGAAGGCATTGGCACAATATCGATGTGTTGTTTCTTTTTCCAAGTTGCTTGGTAAATTGACAATTGATAAGGCGCCAAAGGGGCATTTCTGTTATTTAAAGTAAAGAATTTTGTGTTAATTTTTAGAAGTATACATATGACTGGAGCGCCTGGGTGGCTCAGTTGGTTAAGCATCTGACTCTTGATTTTATCTCAGGTCATGATCTCAGGGTTGTGGGAGAGAGCCCCATGTCAGGTTCTGCACTAAGTGGGGAGTCTGCTTGAGATTTTCTTCCTCTGCCCTCCCCACCGCATGTGCTCTAAAATAAATGAATACATCTTAAGAAAAAATATATATATATGTATGACTAAAATGGATACATTAAGAATTTTTTTTTATAAGCAATCTTCCAAATGTGGGAATTATGGGGTGCCTGCTGGTTCAGCTGGGAGACCATGTGACTCTTGATCTTGGGTGTAGGTATTAAAAAATATGGGGCACCTGGGTGGCTCAGTGGGTTAAAGCCTTTGCCTTCAGCTCAGGTCATAATCCCAGGGTCCTGGGATCGAGCACCAAATCGGGCTCTCTGTTCAGCGGGTAGCCTGCTTCCCCCTCTCTCTCTGCCTGCCTCTCTGCCTATTTGTGATCTCTGTCTGTCAAATAAATAAGTAAAATCTTAAAAAAAAAATATATATATATAATGAACTTAAAAAAAACCCACCCAAATTTGGAAATTTCACAAAGATATGATACTGCTTCACTTTCTTTTCTTATTTACTTTAAAAATAAAAGTTAAGTTCCTTGAAGGCAAGAATCACAATAACAAATTTTCTTCCTTAGTGATTAGCGTATTTTCAGACTTTAATATGTTCTTAATACTAACTGAAAAACCTTACAAAAATTGAGGGTTTTATTTTCTCTTTTTTAACATTATCTTGCTAAGAGGCAAGATAAAACATGGTTACTGACTGTATCATTCCATATGCAGTTGATGACAGATGCCTTATCACTATTTCCTTCTTCCTGACTTTGTATGCTTTTTCCCCCCTACCTTGCAGAGTCCCTTAAGATCTTTATGGTTAAGGTTTAGTTGGGCTTACGGTTAAGTCCTTTATGGATTTTACTTTTTTTGGTCTATTTATATACCATCAACAGCTAGAGTAATATATGCACAGAGCAAGGATTAATGTCTTTTCATCGCAGTTTTTAATCATCTCATATGAAACTGATATTCTGTATTCCAACTGAGTAAATTCACGTTAAAAAAATCAATTCATTAATTAACTCAAATAACAACTGATTATCAATCAGATAAATGTCCAAGGAACAAGAATGGCAAGAACTGGAAGGTTATTTAAGAGCATCAATGTGACTAGAAAAATGTCTCAGAAATTTATAAAGGTACATCCAAAGAATATAACCCTAGATTAGAGATCTGTTTAGCAGAACTGTTCAGAGATCTGAGGGGATCAATTAAAAAGTCTCTGCATATAAAGATTTCTGTGAATTCCCATTTTATAAGAACACAGAGAATTAAAAAACAAAAACAAAACTCCCGTGTTTTAACAATGTAATAACCACCCTCCAACCAAAACTATTAATAATTAACTACAAGATAGTTTTCTGCCAATGGAGTTACCTCCATTTACAGAAATTTTCTATTATTCAATCAACGTACATAAAATGTTTACAGGCTGCAAAGGAATCTAAGCTTCTTTACATCTACAAGAAAAAAAAATCCATACTGTTTATCTGTGAGGTACATTTTGTAAGTATCTTAATGTTCAGGGGGTATAAACCCCTAACCCCAGATTCATCACATCAGTATCTTTTCAGCCACTGAAGTGTATATAACATGACTCAAGCTTTTTGTATTTACATTTCCAAGAGGTACTTGTAAAGACATGGGAAAGAATGTCCTTCTTATAAAAGGGTGAGGGAAAAAAAAGGGGTGAAAAAGAGAAATGAATTTTGGTTGGAAATGGCTTTCCAAAGTTGAGTATGGCAAGGATAACTTTTACATGGTTTAGTTAATTCAGAAGCAACAATATTAAATATTAGATTATTGGTAATTTTCTTAAATTTACATTTTTAATTCACTGCTTTATATTTTGCCTCTTTAAAAATAGTTATAATGTATTCAGAGCTTTCTGACTACTCAGGTTCCAAATTTGATCCCATAAATAAAATATGACTTACCTTAATACAAATACCACAACCAATACAAAGGGTTTCAGAAATCCACGCTATTTTGCTCTGAGGTGTAACCTCTATGCATAATTTTCCTGGCAAAAGAAAAAGAGAGTTAGGTTATTTTCCCTGCCATTCTAATTTTCTGAACATTGTTAATTTAGGTAATTCTGGTTCCAAAGTTCCATAGAGAAGTAGATTTTCAAAAACAGAGGCCACATGAGGAAATACAATTGAGACAATATCCTAAAAACCAGTTCTGGGGCACCTGGATGGCTCAGTTGTCGGGCATCTGCCTTTGGCTCAGGTCATGATCCAAGAGTGCTGGGATGAAGCCCCATGTCAGGCTCCTTACTCGGCAGGAAGTCTGATTCTCCCTCTCCCACTCCCCCTGCTTGTGTTTCCTCACTCTCTGTGTCTTTTTCTCTCAAATAAATAAATAAAATCTAAAAACAAAAACAAAAAACAGTGCTTTGGAGGGATTAATTATATATGTATTTTTAAAGTTTATTTATTTAAGCAATCTCTACTCTCAGGGTGGGGCTCAAACCTATGATCCCAAGATCAGGAACTGCATGCTCTTCTGACTGAGCCAGACAGGTGCTCCCCCCAACAGTTTTATTTTTAAGCTGCTGACTTGAATATCTAATTCACAAAATATGCCTTGGAAATGGTATTGTAAAAAAGGCATATAATACATTAGCTAAATCAGTGAAATTCCAAAAAGGTATGTAGTCATCCAACATACACACTAAATTAAACTTGACATTAAGGATATTAATAATGGAATTTCTAAACGGCATGGTAGAATATAACAGATGACATCTAAAGTTTCCTTTAAGATTCAAAATGCTTATACCTCACTAATACAGTAAAATAACAATTACCTTAACATACCCTTAAAGACTACCAATACTTCTGGACTGTTTCATTCTTGCTTTTTAAAATGAGAATACTATCAAAAGCAAATATTTTGGTAGTCCTTTCTCCATGACTTAGAGTAATTATAGAACTTTTCTAGAACAGCAAGAATCTCAGTAACTGATTTTATAGCCAAAATTAACTTTAAAAAATATTGATAATACATTATTCTACCGTTAACAAAAATAGGATCATTTAGTCACAAAGCAGTAAGAGAAATTAAGAGCAAAATCTGGTCTTATCTCTATACTTTAAAGAAACTAATAGGAGAGGGACGCCTGGGTGGCTCAGTTGGTTGAGCGGCTGCCTTTGGCTCAGGTCATGATACCAGCGTCCGGGATCGAGTCCCACATCGGGCTCCTTGCTCGGCAGGGAGCCTGCTTCTCCCTCTGCCTCTGCCTGCCTCTCTGCCTGTGCTTGCTCTCGCTCTCTCTCTCTCTGACAAATAAATAAATAAAATCTTTAAAAAAAAATTAAAAAAAAAAAAAAGAAACTAATAGGAGAAAAGTACATGCCTAGAGAACTATGAAGCCAATTTCTTTCTTTTAAAACCTTCTTTTATCTTTAAATGATCCACAGAACAGCTTACCCATTCGAACCACAGGGCAACTCTTTTTGCACTCCTGCCGACATTTCTTAGGTTTACATTTGTCATGGTTGACAATAGCAATTCTTGTTAATTTATCCGCCATAATTCTAAGAAAGTAAGAATATCCAGCTCTTCTATTAAAGAAAAATTAACAAAATATGGCACAGTCAATGCAATTAGTTAAGAGAATTTAGTCACAGGCATAAAAGTTAGAGAGAACATAATTTATCACTATATTCTGATATGACTATCTGGAACTACTAAAAAAACTAGTAAAAGCAATAAAGTAATTTTGTAGGGCTGAGAAAATAATATCTTACATATATACTACTAACCAGAAGATTTATATAAAAAAGAAAAAACACCATTTTCAATGGTCACAAAAAAGAAAAGATCTAGGAATCAAGTTAACAAAAATATATACATGTGAGGAAACTTTCAAACCATAACTGAGAACATAAAAGACCCGAATAAATAGAATGACATACTCAGTTTTTATAATATAGAAGTCTATACCAGAAATTCCAACCTTCCCTAAATTTATATTCAATCCAATTTCAAAGAAAGACAAACAAAACAAAATAAAACAAGATAAACCAAACCGAAAGCTCATATGCAAAAAAAAAAAAAAAAAAAAGGCTAGGAAAAGGAAAAAGAACAAAGGAGATGGGGAAATTATACTTGCTAGATGGACAAAAATGATATAATGTCTCCGTAATTAATACTGATACCAGTGTCTGATACAGTACAATAAAACAGAATAGGAGCTGATGTGAAAAAGTAATACACAATAAAGATGTTTATTCCCTCCCTCAAAATAAGTATTATTTCATGTCTTATTTGTTAATGATGCTACCAATGGAAGTTATTATTAAGATTGTGACCATGATGTTCATCAAGGGGAAAAATAAAACTGCATTTCTCTGGGAATTTGTAATATGGCCACAGTGAATTTTACACTAACAACATTAAAAGGAAAAGAGGACCAAGGAACCGTAAATATACACTGTGCTCACTTTTAAAGCTTTTATAAATCTTGATAATTCACAGTGCCTTCAATTATGCAACTAAGGTCAAAGTGAACTTAATTTAAAAATCTTCCACAATACTGGGCTTTGTGACAGACATCAGATTTCTTAGCGTAGTGATTTAAATATGTAATTCCAAAAACTATCTTGAAATTCCAGGTTATTCCAGTATGTAATGGTAGACCCTGAAGCCAAGAGACTACCCAGTGACAAAGACAGTCTGTTGGCTTTTTCTATCAAGGGCTGTGATAATTCTGATTTCTTTTTCTTTTGGACTGACTGCTTCCCTTTGTAGACCTGTCCTTCTCACATGCTGTAATACCATTAGGCTTGGAGAGGGATAAGACAGCCTGTTCCTCAGTGCTGCTCCCAGACTATCTTTTATCTCTCTCCTCACTAAAAAATCAGCTTTTGCCTCTCAGATCATCAAACTACTTTAGTCATTCACTGACCATTAAATCTCTCCCTTCCATTTAAGGACTTCTACTCTGGGGTATTTTTCACTCTCTTTCACAGCTCCTGTCATAATTTTTGATTTCAGCATGTTCATAGATGATCTTTGTATTAATAGCTTGTCTTCATGGTTCAGTAACCTTTCTCCTCCAGTGATCTTTCTCTCACTCTCCCTCAACCTTCTCATGCCTTTGGTGAAATCCTTGACCCTGTTATTACCAATAACTGCAATCCTTCTATAATCTCCATTTCAAGTACCCCATTTTCCAACCACCACTTCTATCTTTTCAGTTTACCTTGTTGTATCCAACAGTGCAACAATCCTTTGAACTCCCCCATTCCCTAGACTTATCGTATCTTTTGATTCTATCACATTTCCACTGTCCCTTTGCTCTTGTATCCTCATGTCCCTCTGTACCCAGCTAAATACCCCTCTCAGTCATTTATACCCTTTACTACAATCCTGGTTACATACCACTCTTCACCTGCACACATAAAGCTGAAAATTGGTAGACAAAAAGCCATGCTGACTAGTGTCTTCTCATGTGAACCCTTCACATTATATACACTTGGTGGACAGTGAAGTCTACACTAAAAGACATCTGCTAAGGGGAATATTCTAACAATTCTCTCCCGTCTTTCACATCATAAATTATTCTTTCCATTGGCTCGTTCCTATTAGCATTCAAACATTCTATTATCTGACTCTATCTTTTCCCATTTCTTTATTTCTCCTTCCTTTTATAGCAAGACTACTTCAGAGTTGCCTATAGTCAGTGTTCCAAATTCCTATGTATTTTTTCTGGACTCCATTTCAGGCTTTAGTGCCCATTAGTCTATCAAAACACCTTATTAGGTCATCACTACTCTATACACAGGTAAAACAAATAATTAATGGTTCTTAACTTAGTTGAACACTTACTGCATCTGACACAATTTATGATGTTTTCCTAAAGACAGAAAACCTTTCTTAACTTGGTTCTGGGACACAGCACTAATCTGGTTTTCCTCCTATTTTCTTGGTCACTTTTCCTCATCTTCTAGGCTACTGAAAGTTGAGAGGTGCTCTGATACTCAATCACATTTTAAAAATCTATATTCATTCTTTTTCTATTCTATTCTCATGGTATTCTACTCTGATCTCATGGCTTTAAATCCCATTTATATGCTGTTAACTCAATTTCTATCTCTAGCCAGGATACCTCTACTAACCCTAAAATTATATATCCATCTACCTGACTACCCAACATCTCTTCCTGAAGATCTAACATACATCTCCCAAACCAAACTGAATTCCTGAAGTCCCCACCAAAATTTGCTTCTCTAGCAGTCTTGCCCATTCTGTTAAATGACAACTCGTCTTCCATTTACTCAAGACAAAATTCTTGAAGTTGTCTTTTAAACGCCACAATAGCAAATTCTGTCCAATTTACCTTCATGAATCTGACCACTTCTCATCACTGTGGTCTAAGCCACCATTATTTCTCATATGCATTACTCTAATAGCTTCCTTATCAGGTCTCTCTGCTTTACTATTACCTCCTTCTACTTCAACTCTTGACAGTTCCTTCTCACTACACAAGCCAGGATGATCCTTTTTAAGTGTAAGCCAGATCATGTAACTCTTCTCAACACTTGCAGTGGCTTCCCTACTCATTTTGAATAAAAGCCGAAGTCCTTAAAATAACTAATGAGGTACTGATCAGCCTCTATTACTTCCTGATGTCATCTCCACCTAACTCTAGCTCTTGTTCATTTTGCTCTAGCCACACTGGCTCCCTGCTGTTCATAGCACACATCAGACATGTTCTTGCTTCAGGGCCCTAACATTTCCTATTCCCTTTGCCTGTTATTCCCCCTAGTTTGTTACAAGACTCACTACTTCAAGTCTTTAATGTTTATTTCTAACTATACTACCTACAGTATAGGTTTAGTATAGTATAGAGAGTATAGTATAGTATAGGGTATAGGTATAGTATAGTATAGTATAGAAATAAGCTATAGTTTATTTCTAACTATACTAATGTTTATTTTTTAACTATACTACCAAAAAATATACCCTAATGATTTTGTTTTTTCTTCCCTGGTTTGCTTCTTTAGCTCTTTCTACTATACCGCAGAGTATGTATTTCATATGTACGGGTACACATGGTTTATGTACATATTTATTGTGTGTATATACATGTATTTATATACTCCTTCTCTCTACACAGTATTTTTCCCACCCTAAGTAAAAGATACTCCATCATAAGGGCAGGGATTTCTTGTATGTTCAGCCCAGTGGCTAAACTAGTGCCCAGCACATCATAAAAGCTCAAATATTTGTTGAATAAATAAGAAAATGAACTCGGATATAGTAAATAATTTCTGATAGGTTAAACTGACTTCAGAAATATTGTCAATATTTCATAGTGACAGCTATCCACTAAAAGTATATACTGGGGAAAAAAAAAATCACCCAAGAGGAGACCAGGTATTTTTGTAATAAACATAATTATGGTAACTAAAAGATCCACTCTACCCCCTTAAAACCTTTAAAAACTGGTCCAGTTTTCATAAAGACTAGAAGAGAAAGAAATTAAATGACTTTTGAATTGCTACAAAAAAGCTTTCACTCTAGGTGACCCCAAAAAACTGAAGAGTTTTTAGTTATTAAAATAAAGCTGGACACCATACAAATTACCTGGGGAATGAATGTCATGAAATTCCTTCTACATGATAAATCTTTTATCACAAAATTGCTGATGCTAAACTTTATTTCTGCCAAACTACTTAAGTGTTTCATCTGATATTTCAAACCATTTTAAAAACCAAGTGACTGAAAGAGATGATGTATAGAAAAATAAAAACATACCAGAGATGATTAATAAACTGATTTGTATAAGAAACAGAGATAAATTATAATCCATTTAAAACTAAGGACTATAAATTCTTTGTAGAACTCTTACTTGTGTCAATAATGACTAAATTTGTATATTATTTTCAAGAACTGGGGAGGAGAGATCCCTACTTTCTTTTTCAGTGACATACAGCACAGTAAAGCCGCAGGGTTAGAGGTAGTAACAGACTGCTGGAAACAAAGAGGAATTTGAGGATATTTCAGATCTGACGACAAACTGCTCAAAACAGGTACTCAAATAATGACCCTCACTGTCATTCTTCCAGCTGGGAGGAAAAAAAGTGAGAGGCATTATGGAAAGCATTTTTGGTCTAAGACCAAAATTATCATAACATCATGTGAAAGCATTTATAGACTGCTGTGAACAAATGATGCCTGGTATCACATAAAATATTCCAACCTATGGTTACTGTAAGTTATTAGTCTTATAAAACATTTAAGTTGGGAGTGGTGCACAATTCTTGATTTCAGAGTCTTACACTGAACACGTTTAGAAGGGACACCCAATTAATACCTTTTTTTTTTCTTCCAGAAACTGTATTAAATGTTCTTCTTAAGAAAATGTTTTTAAGGGGCATAACAAGATTTTAAACATGAAAAAAAATACCCTTTTGGTACAAATACATGTAAGAGCCCTTGGTTAACACTGACAAAACATTCCTGTCAGGTAGCTGATACAGTACGAATATTTTCAGTATATGAGACAAATGTACTGATAAATGCAACACAACTATCACTATCATAAATGCCTAGCTAGCAGTCCCTGTGGGAGAAAGGGTAAAACAACAACAAAAACCCCCAGCATAACCCCTCCCACACTCCTCCCCATTGTTTTTGACAGTTATTTCTCACTCTTATGGACTTTACTACAAAAAAAAAGGGGGGGGGGGAGAAAATAGGTTTACGTATTTTATGGGATGCGGGAATTGGCTTTAGCCATCGTGTCTACAAAGCAGGCACCGTCGCGCTCCTGATCTCCTGCAGTTTATATAAAGACAAGTCACCAAGAAGAAAGTGCCAAGTGCTATAAAAGCGCACCAAAAAAGCTACAGACGCTGAACTGGGAGATTACTTAGGATGACCGAATACACGTTGCTCTAAGAGAAAAGCAGAGCGACAACTGCCCATTATTTCTATAAAGACGGGGAACGGAGGATTCGACTCCATGGCGGCAAAATGCCATGACTCATTCCATAATTACCAAAGAAGCCGTAGAAGAAAAGGCTACGACTTCCTATAATCAAATACACACGTGTGACAATATATCCATTTTACTGTGTTAGGGTAAGGATGGAGGAAAAAAGATGCTTTAAGTTCTGAAGTTGCCTTCTCTGTAAGGTTCGGCTCTCGGGCAAGAGCGTAGTCAAGCGGGAGTGGAGACGGTCGTATCTGGATCTCTGAGATGGCATCTAAGTCCATTCTGGTAGCCCCTGAGCAGGTGGCGAGCAACAGTGGCCGAGGGCCAGGTCAGCTGGAGTGACGTGCCTCGAAGACCTCGGCGGCGCCCCCGCTCTGGCGGTTCCAGCTGTCCTTTCCGAGCCGGCTGCCGCGCGCCGCAGCGTTCTCCGCCGCCGAAACCAGAGGCCTCACCAAAGGCTCTCAGGGAATGTTCCTACAGTCTTTAAACCGTGTGAGGCCGCAGCCAACCGCCAAACCCTCCCGGGCTAGTCACGTACCTGGAGAAAACGATCCCCTCGCGGAGGGGAGCTCAGAGGCCAAATCAGTTCTTCCTCTCACTTCTCCCCCACGCCGCGCGTTCCTACGGCCACCGGCCAAAATGGCGGTGCTCAGCCACCGCCTCGCGCATGCTTTAGGAACGTAGTGCGCGCGCGCGACAGAGAGCGACAGGCGGAGCCCGGGAGTTGGTCCGGCCGGCGAGAACTAACGTCATTGAGCTGCGACTCCAACTTAACGTCGTTGGGAAAGCCGGGCTGTCCTGAGTGGGAGTGGCGCGGAGCTGCAAGGCATCCTTAAAAGCTGGGTTGCTGCAAGACGGGTCTGTAAGCTGTAAGTGCGTGTAAGTCCCCGCACCCCCCACCATGTGGAGACTGGTTCTAGCGCAAGTAGACGCATTCTCGTCCCAGTCCTCAATCCTCTTTTTTGCTCCCTATCTCAAGGCCGCTGGAGAGCCATTGCCCATTCTAGCATTTCTAGCAGAGGTGTCAAGCGGGACCAGCAGAATCTGGTCCATATACTGCTGGTGATGGCGATCTCTCCTTGGCCTCAGTCCATTCTTAAGTGGGTAGCCAGGAACCCAGGCTTTTCCGAGCTCGGTGTTTTATCCACTTGGTGGCGTCCAGTACCAAGTCGGGCAGTTGAATTCTGCTCCGGTGAGGAGATGAGCCCCTCCCTCCCTTCCTTCCTTTCCTCTTCCCTTACTCTTTCTTTCTTTCTCTCTCTCTCTCTCTTTCTCTCTTTCTCCCTTTCCCCCTACCTCCCTTCCTCCCTTTCTTCCCTCCTTTTTTTTTTTTTTTTTGTGTCCAGTTTGACGTTTTGGAACGGTTGACAACGACAGGATATTCAGCTTCTAGTGATAGTCACAGGTTTACTTGTCTCATCCTAGTCCTTCCTTAGCTTGTAGAGGCGAATACTTTAACTTAAGACTGCACTTATTCATTCAGTAAATTGCTAATCGAGCATTTAAGTCTCAGGCCTTTCTGAATTTTACAGTCTAGGGATTCCACTTTTATTTAATGAGTATCATGTGCTGTGTGGAGATTAGGGAACAACTGAGATCTAAAAGGTGTCAAAGATATGGTATATTGAATTACTGGGTGAGGTTTATAATAGCATATATAACCATGTTCAGTGTCTGTAACTTTGCACTATGTAAGCTGTTTTACATATTGCTCACTAATGGAGATTTTTTTTTCATGTCTGCATAGATTTACCAAGATAACAAAAGAAGTAAATCTTGAGGTTTAGAATGGGTCGTTTATTCACTTCTATGCTTTGAAACAATTTTTCTGACATCTTCTATTTCATGTTAATGGAACTTTTGGCAACTTGGGAGAAGTGATTTTTCTCTGTATCACTTAATGGATTATTTAAAATGAAGTCCTGTATCTCATTGTGGTTTTGTTTGTATTTCTCTGATGATTAGTGATGTTGAGTATCTTTTCATATTTCTGTTGTGAGATAATCACGTTATGCCTGTCAGAATGGCTGGAATCAAAAAGACATGAAATAAGAAGTGTTAGCAAGGCTATTGGAGGAAAAGGAACCCTTGTGCACTGTTGGAGAGAACGTGAATTGGGCACTAAGGAAAACAGCGTGGATGTTCTTCAAAAAATTAAGAATAGAATTATCATATAATCCAGTTACTCCACTACTGGGTAATTTACCCAAAGAAAGCAAAACACTAATAGGAAAAGATATATGCACCCCTGCATTCACTGTAGCATTATTTACCATAGGCAAGATGTGGAAGCAACACAAATGTCCATCAGTAGATAAATAGATAAGGAAGATGTAGTACACACACACACACACACACACACACGATGAAATATTAGTCATAAAAAAGAATGAGATCTTGCCATTTACAACAACATGGATGGACCTAGAGGGTATATGACTAAGTGAAATAAATCTGATAGAGAAAGACAAATACCATATGATTTCACTCATATGGAATTTAAGAAACAGAACAAAAACAGACTCTTAAATACGGAGAACAAACTGGTAGTTGCTAGAGGGTAGGTGGGTAGGAGAATGGGTGAAACAGATAAAGGGAATTGCGAGTAAACTTATTGTGGGGTACCTGGCTGGCTCATTTGGTGGAAGGTGGCACTTTTTTTTTTTTTAAACATATAATGTATTATTTGCTTCATGAGTACAGGTCTGTGAATCATCAGTCTTACACAATTCATAGCACTCACCATAGCACATACCCTCCCCAGTGTCCAAAACCCAGCCACCCTATCTCTCCTGCCCCGACCCCTCAGCAATCTCAGTTTGTTTCCTGAGATTAAGAGTCTCTTATGGTTTGTCTTCCTCCCCGTCCCATCTTGTTTCATTTTTTCCCTCTCTACCCACCATAACCTCCACCCCCTCACCTCTCAAATTTCTCATATCAGAGAGATCATATGATAATTGTCTTTCTCTGATTTGACTTATTTCGCTTTGCATAATACCCTCTAGTTCCATCCACATATTTGCAAATGGCAAGATTTCGTTTTTTGATGGCTACATAGTATTCCATTGTATATATACCCCACATCTTTTTTTTTTTTAGAAATTTTATTTTATTTTATTTTATTTTTAAAATTTATTTATTTGACAGATCACAAGTAGGCAGAGAGGCAGGCAGAGAGAGAGAGAGAGAGAGAGGAGGAAGCTGGCTCCCTGCTGAGCAGAGAGCCTGATTTGGAGCTCGATTTCAGGACCCTGGGATCATGACCTGAGCCGAAGGCTTTAATCCACTGAGCCACCCAGGCGCCCCACCCCACATCTTTATCCATTCATCTGTTGATGATCACTTGTGTTCTTTCCATAGTTTGGCTATTGTGGACATTGCTGCTATAAACATTCGGGTGCACATGCCCCTTCGGATCCCCACATTTGTATCTTAGGGTAAATACTCAGTAGTATGATTGCTGGGTCATAGGGTAGCTCTATTTTTAACTTTTTGAGAAACCTCCATACTGCTTTCCAGAGTGGCTACACCAGCTTGCATTTGGAAGGTGGGACTCTTGATCTCGGGGTTGTGGGTTTGAGCCCCACATTGGGTGTAGAGATTACTTAAAAATAAAAATGAAAAAAAAAAAAGAGGAGACTTATTGTGAGGAGGACTGAGAAATGTATAGAATTGTTGAATCACTATATTGTACACCTGAAATTAATATAACACTCTATGTTATTTATACTTTAATAAAAAATAAATTATCAAAGTAAATTTACATTAAAATAAATAAAGTGGAAATTAATATTTACATATTCTTGGAATATAAATATTTCCAAGAAAAAAGTCATTTGAATAAAGAATTTTTACTCAGAGGGGAGCCTGACTGGCTCAGCTGATGGTGCATACAACTCTTGATCTCAGGGTTGTGAGTTCGAGCCTCATGTTGTGTATAGAGATTACTTAAAAATCTTTATTATTATTTTTGAAGATTTTATTTATTTATTTGACAGAGAGAGAGAGACAACACAAGCAGGGGGAAGAGCAAAGGGAGAGGGAAAAGCAGGTTCCCCACTGTGCTGGGAGCGCCATATGGGGCTTGATCCCAGGACTCTGGGATCATGACCTGAGCCAAGGGGAGCTGCTTAACCGACTGAGACATCCAGGTGCCCCTTAAAAATAAAATATTAAAAAAAAAAGGAATTTTTACTCAGGTATAGAGTTATACAGCATTATAGAATTATAGATCAAGTTGACCCCTATTACAGGTAAGGAAATAAAGCCCAGACCTGCCCAAAGTCTAGGCTAGTTAGAGAGGCTGAAGTTAAAACCCTGATCCCATGCCCTTTGGCTACTATACTGTTGTGCACATCTTTTAAGTCATAATACATTTTAGAAACAAAAACTGAATTCCCAAGATTTTTAATTACAGTAATTGAGTCATGTTACCTGCATCTGAGAAATAGATGATTAATATCAAGGGTATATTAGTGATATATTTTGCTACTAGATTTTAATTTTTAGCCGTTGTAGAAGATGCTCAGATCCTGGTATAATGTGGGTATTTTTGTGTTCTATCTAGAATATTTAAAAAATGACCACACCAAACAAGACACCTCCTGGTGCTGACCCTAAGCAGTTGGAAAGGACTGGAACAGTGCGGGAAATTGGGTCACAAGCTGTTTGGTCCCTCTCATCTTGCAAACCAGGTAAATCAAAACAAAACAAAAAAAGTTGTTGGTAATAACTACTAACAGTTTTCTCGTATGCTGGATGCTGGACTTTAATATTCTTGTTTGTTTAGATGCTTTAATTCTAAGGTAAATTTAATTGAGTTTTTATTTGTTATATATCTGTTCCCATTTGCTTCACTAATATCCTCTTCAATTTAACTGCATATTTTGTAAGGTTTCTTCTTACCCTCTTCTATCTCTGCAATGATTTAGTTATTTGGTGAGCATTTTTTGTTGGCTATTTCTCTAGATGAGATAAGTGGGTGATTGGATATTCCTAAATAATTTTATTGTAATCTTGGTTGGGATAGAATTTTTGGGTGGCAGTCCTTTTCTCAAAAATTTGTGAATACTATTTCACCATTTCCTTTTGGTTACGAACAAGAAGGCCTAAGCTTGTCTCTCTCTTTTTTTAAGTGACTAGTTCTTTCTTTCTGGAAAGCATTTTAACTTTTCCTATTCTTAAAGTTTAAGACTCTTGCCAGGATATACCAAATGTATCTTTTCTCATCTGTCTGACTTATAATTTGATGGGCACTTTCAATCTGTAGACTAAAGCTCATAGAACGTTTTCTAGCTTGAGAAACTTTATAATGTTATTGGTTTAATAGTCACTTTTCCTTTGGAAATTTGTTATTTACACATTAAGACTCCTATAGCAATATTCCCAACCAGACCTCTTTTTTCCTCTTAAGATTCCTTTTTCTTTCTTTTTATAAGTAATTTTTGAGGTATAATTTATGTTCAATAAAAGTTATCCTTTTTAGGTGTATAGTTGTATGAATTCTAACAGACACATACCATCACAATCAAATATAGAATATTTCCATTATCCAAAGAAATTCCCTCATGACCCTTTCTGGTCAGTCTTCTGCCCCCTTACCAGCTGCTGACAACCTTTGTTCTGTTCTATATGCTTTTATTTATGCCTTTCCCTGTACGTAGCTTTTTGGGTCTGCCTCTTTCACTTAGTATTTGTGATTTTTTTCCATGCTGCTACATGTATCAGTAGTTTGTTCCTTTTTATTGCTGATTACTATTCCACTGTTTGGATGTACTGTAGTTTATCTACTCCCCAGTTAGTGGACATTAGGTTTGTGGTAACTACCTTCCAAAATGGTCCTGGTGATCCTTATCTCCTGATATTTGTGCCCTTCTGTTGACCTCTCCTGCGCTGTCAGGATTGATCTCTGGAACTAGTAGGGGTGATATTGTGTGATTTCTGAGATAAGATTGATCAAGGACGTTGTGACTGTGCCTTGTTCTCATTTGGATCATTCATTCAGGAAAGCCAACTGCCATTTTGTGAGGAAACAGTGGACCCTGTGGAGAGGTTTGTGTGGCAAGGAACTCTGGCCTCCTGACAATAGCCTGTGAGCAACTGAGGCCTCTTGTCATAGCATATGAGCAAGCCATCTTAGAATGGATCCTTCAGCCCCCATCAAGATTTCAGATTAATTCTTTCAGATAACTTGACTGCAAATTCCTAAACATCCTGGAGCCAAAGTGCTCAGTCAAGTTCCTCCCAAATTTCTATCTCATAGAAGTTGTGAAATAATGCATGTTTGATGTTTTAAACTGCTGAGTGTTGGGGTAATTGTAATGCAGCAGTGGTTAATGAAGATTGCTTCCCATACTAGGTGATTATGGATAGAGCTGCTGTAAGCATTCATGTACACATTTTTGTGTGGCTGTATGTTTTCTTTGTTTGGGTAAATACTTATGAGTAAAATTCTGTAGGAGTAGAATTTGTTTTTATTTCTTCATTCCCAGTCTATACCTTTTATTTCCTTTTCCTGCCTTACTGTGTTAGGTAAGACTTCCAATATGATACTGCAGGGGAATGGTGAAAAGGCACATCCTTCTTATTCCTGATCTCAGTGGGAAGGCTCTGAGGTTATCACCATTAAGTATGGTGTTAGCTGTTGATTTTTTCATTTGTATATAAAGTTGAGGAGGTTCCTTTCTATTCTGAGTTTGCTGGTAGGTATCATGTTGAATGGATGTTGGATTTTGTCAAATTCTTTCTCTATTGATATGATCACATTTTTTTATCTTCTTTAGCCTGTTGATATGGTGGATTACATTAATTAATTTTGGAATGTTGAACCAGTTTTGCATACCTGGAATAAATCCTACTTAGTCATGATATAAAATTCTTTTTATACATGGTTTTTATTTGCTAGTATTTTCTTGAGGATTTTGTATTTGTGTTTGTGAGAGATACTGTTCTTTCACGTTCTTTGTAATGTCTTTGTTTGGTTTTGGTTCTTTCACGTTCTTTGTAGTGTCTTTGTTTGGTTTTGGTATTAGGTAATGCTGCCCTCATGGAATGAGTTAGTAAATATTTCCTCTGCTTCTGTTTTCTGGAAGAGACTGTAGAGAATTTGTATTATTTCTTCATTACATATTTGATAGAAGTCAGGTGAAACCACCTAGCCCTGGTGATTTCTTTTGGAAGGTTATTAATTTTTTATTCAATTTCTGTAATATATGTAGGACTATTCAGATTATCTATTTCTTCTTGTCTGAATTTTGTTGTATTGTGTCTTTGAGGGAATTGATCCATTTTATTGGAGATATTAAATTTGTGGGCATAGAATTGTTTATAGTACTCTTTTATTTTCCTTTCTATTATCCATGAAATTAGTAGGGATGGCCCCTCTTTTGTTTCTGATATCAGTAATTTGTGTCTTCTCTCTTTTCTTCTTGGTGAGCCATCTAAAGGTTTATTAATTTTGTTGACCTTTCAAAAAATAGCTTGTGGTAACTTCTCTTTTAACTTACCTGTTTTCAGTCTCATTCATTTCTGTTCTGATTATCATTATTTCTTCTCCTTATTTTGGGTTTAATTTGCTCTTCTTTTCCTTGGTTTTTAAGGTAAAAGCTTAGATTACTGACTCCAAGCTTCTCTTCTTGTCTAACATACATACTCCATAGTATAAATTATCTCTGTAAGCACTGCTCTCACTGATTCTACCGTTTTTGGTAATTTTTATTTTTTCAATCAGTTTCAAATATTTTACAGTTTCTTTTGATACTTCTTCCTTGATTCATCTGTTGTTTAAGTTTGATTCATCTCTGTTTAAGTTGTAGGGGGAACAGAAGTATTCTATAATCCTGTGACTAGATCTTAGTCTTTTAGTGGGTGTATATCCATGGCTGTGACCTTTACAGGTGCTTCTCACTCCCCCGTCCCCCAACTTATGTGGGAGACAGGAAGGCTAGAGGAGTCTGAAGTTGAGTATTTTTCTTCCCCCATGTCAGTTAGGCTCTAGTAAAACCCATGTTGGTTATACTCTAAAACAGTTTTCATAGAAGTCAGGTCTTTGTGAAAGAGAGCAGAATGCTCTGAGTGTATTTCACAACGATTACTTTCCCCCTCCCTCTGCAGGAAGCACTGGAGAATTTTCTTTTGTCTTTATCCTGAAGGGAACCTGGTGGGGCTCCTAGGTAAAATTCAGGAAAAGGTAGATCTCTTTCTAAGGTTGGGCTTCTAGGAGTTTTTCTCTCTCAACCTCGTCCATACTCAGTCACCAGCCATTAGTCAGTTAGCAGTTACTCTAATAAAGTTTTTGAACCAGTTGCTGACTCTAGCAGCAGTTGCTGCTTCTGGTAAGTTGTGATTCTCTGTATTCACCTGTTTCTTCAGTTTCCTTGGTGGTGGTTTGCCCTGTGACCTCAATTCTCTGTTGGACTTAAGAAGTATTACTGGTTTTCAGTTAATTCAGCTTTGTTGCTGTTATTCTGAGGATGAGTGATATGATTTAGCATAATACTCTGTAGCTCTATCCATGGTAGTTGCAAATGTCAAGATTTCATTTTTTATGGCTGGACAATATTCCGTGTGTGTGTGTGTACTTGCATCACCTTTGGGTCCCTCAGTGAACTATCATTAGGTGATTATTTTCTACATAAAGAGTGAATGACTGCTCTTCATTAATGAGAAGCAGGATGAGAAGGTTGTTTAACCTTTGCTTCTCTATGGTCAGATATTTTTCATTTCTAGGCAGCAGATAATTGCTGAAGTCGGTTAAACTTTAAGAGAGTAAAAGTTATAAAAGACAGAATCCTTACTATCAAGGAGTAAGTGGAGGAATTATAGCTTTAAACTAGTCATTATAATGCAGTGTAATAATTTATAACTTTTATTTAGTGCTTACTAAATGACAGGTCCTGTTCTAAGTACTTTACATGTGTATGCAGTACGTACTGTTATTGTTATCATTTTCTAAATGAGGAAATGGTAGTACAGAAAGTTAAGTAATTTGACAATGATCACATAATTAGTGGGAATGCTGTGACTCAAGGCAGTCAGGTTTCACAGTGTCATACTGCTTTCCACTAAGTATAGGTTTAATAGTGGCCCAGAGGAAAAAGTGATTGATTCTGCTTAACAGATCAGGGAAGGCTTCATGGAGATGCTTGTTCTTCATGATGGAACAAGAAGAGGATTTCATTGAATAAAGACATAAAGGCAAGGGGGCAACTGGGTGGCTCAGAGCAGGTCATGATCTTGAGGTCCTAGGATCAAGCCCTGTTTCGGGCTCCTGGCTCAATGGGGAGCCTGCTTCTCCCTGCCCTCTGCCTCTCCCCCTGTTCATGTTCTCTCTCTCTCTCTCTCTTTCTGTCTCAAATTAGTAAATAAAATCTTTAAAAAAAAAAGGACATAAAGGCAACAGGGACAGTAGGCACAAAGGTGTAGACTTAGACAAAACATAGCTCATTCAAAAGTTTTAAGTCAAACTAGAACAGAAGAAAGTGGCATAGGTAAATCTAGCTAGTTAGGTAGAGGGCTGATCATAGAGTGCTTTGTTAAACAGTTGATACTTTATTGTACAGAGCTCTTGAAAAATTTTAAGTAGCAGAGTAAAACATGCAGTATTTGTTCACATTTGAGAAGTTTAGAAGATGGATTGAAATGAAGCAAGGTTAGAGGTAAAGAAATCATTTTAGAAGACGGAATAATTTAGGTGAGAAGTGATATAAGGAAGATTTTTAATAAACTTTCAAAATGTTTTTGTAAATTATTTTTATTTTTTTAAAGATTTTTATTTATTTATTTGACAGAGAGAGACACAGCTAGAGAAGGAACACAGCAGAGGGAGTGGGGGAGTGGGAGAGGGAGAAGCGGGTCCTCACATGGAGCAGCAAGCCCGATGTGGGGCTCGATCCCAGGACCCTGGGACCATGACCTGAGCTGAAGGCAGATGCTTAACGACTGAGCCACCCAGGTGCCCCAAACTTTCAAAATGTTAAATAACAGTTTGTGGGAGGTACAACTTTACTTGCCTGCTACAGTGTGGTAGGGTGGTATAGAACTTTGCAAAATTACTCTGTCTTTGGGAATAGTGATCCAATATTTCACTCAGATTAAAGTTGGAATGTATTTAGTAGATTCAGCCTAGTTGAAGACACATCACAAACAATTCCACAGTTCAGCACAATTGTCAGTCTCTGTCCAAGAGACTGGAAAAACTAAAGGTCAGATTTGTGTGACTGCTAGCATTATAACAGAGTCTTATTACAGTAAACTAATCATTTAATTTCATAAGCCCTAAATTCATATCGTGTTGGGCAACAAAATCACAGGACAAATAGGTACATCTTCTGTGTTTGACTCCATATTTGATACTTTATAAGCCAACAAAAATAAGTATTTCATGAGGTTGTGTTTTGTGGACATCTGATCCATGACATATTTTCCACTCAATTCATATATTTTATCAAGACATTTCTTTTATGAGTTAATTTTGAGAGGCATAATTGAATGATTTGAGTTGTTTTTCTTTTTTTAAGATTTTATTTATTTATTTGTTAGAGAGAGAGAGAGAGCGAGCACAGGCAGACAGAGTGGCAGGCAGAGGCAGAGGGAGAAGCAGGCTCCCTGCCAAGCAAGGAGCCCGATGTGGGACTTGATCCCAGGATGCTGGGATCATGTCCTGAGCAGAAGGCAGCTGCTTAACCATCTGAGCCACCCAGGCGTCCCTGAGTTGTTTTTCTTAAAAAAATAATAATTTTAATTTTTTTTAAGTTTATACCATAACTGACAATTGTGATCATTGAGTAACTTTCTGGTTGAATAGCAATATGTGCTTTGAAGAAAATAAAGCAACAATATAATAAATAGACCAAGAAAGGTTTCTCTTGGAAAATGAAATTTGTGCTGAGATATAAATGTTAGAAGAATCCATTGTGCAAAGATTTCACAGAAGAACCTTACTGCCAGAGGAAACAGCTACTTCAAAGGCTCTAAGCTAAATGGTTTGGCATGCTTGAGTTTCAGAAAGAAGTCTAGTGGGCTAGAGGATGGCGGGTAAGAAGGAGAAGTGGTAGAAGATTAGGCTGGAGACATAATTAGACAGGGGCCAGATTATGAATTCTGGTAGAATTTGGATTTGAAGTACAATTTGGATCTGAAGTACAAGCAGGTGCCACTGGAGATGTTAAGCAGGAAAGAGATGATCTGATACAGAGTTTGTTTTTTTTTTAATTTCTATGGCAGAATTTATTTATTTACTTAATTATTTTTGGGGGGGGGCACAGGGAAAGGGAGAATCTTTCTGTTGTTGTTCTCAAAAAAATCACTATGGCCATTGAGAATAATGACTGGTAGGAGAATAAAGGTGTAGACCAGTGGAGGAAAGACTAGTATAATGATTTGTGTCAGATGATGTTGATTTGGAGTAGGCTCATGGTAGATGATACGGAGAGAGATGATGGCTCTGGGATGTATTTTTAGAGGTGGAAAAATTATGACTTACTAAAGGAAAGGAGGAATTCAAGACTGACTCTTAGGCGTCTGGCTGAATAACTCAGTATTATTTCCTAAGTTGAGAAAGTGAAATGGGAGGAAATACATAGGTTTTGGATAAAAAAAAAAAGTTATGATTCAGACACATTAGTTTTGAGATTAGTATTCTAGTGAAGTGTTTATTAGGCAATTGAGTATAGAAGCTTGGAGCTCTGGGGAAAGGTCTGGGGTGGAGACACAAAGCTGAATTATCAGTATATTGATGATATTGTAAGCTTGGGACTGGATTGACTCCCCTAAGGAGAGATTGTATTTAGAAAAAAGAGTAAAGTCTCAGGGCTCCTTCAAGATGTAGAGATATGGAAAAACAGCAAGAATAAGAATCACCAAAGGGAACTAAGGAGAAGTAGCTGCTGAACTAGTTGGAAAACTAGGAGAGTGGGAGATCATGGATAGAAGCCAAGAGAAGACAGTGTTTCAAGAAGTTAATTAATTATTCATCTCCTTATTTTCTTTCTTTTTTCTTAAATTGAAGTATTCTGGACATGCAATGTTGTATTAGTTTCAGGTATACACCATAATGTTGTGGCAATTCTGTATATTACACGATGCTTACACCTTGGTAAGTGTAGTTATCGTCACCATACAACGTTATTACAGTATTATTGACTACATTCCCTGTGCTTTACTTTAATTTTACCCATGAAATCATGACCTGATCTGAAATCACAAGTCCGATGCTTAACTGACTGAGCCGTTTAGATGCACCCTTCCCGCATCTTCCCCCCACTTTTTTTTGACAGGTCTTGCTAAAGGTTTGTCAATTTTATTTATCTTTTCAAAGAACCAGCTCTTGTTATATATTGTTTTTTAGCCTATTTCATTTATTTCTGCTTTGCTCTTTATTATTTCTTTCCTCCTACTGACTTTGGGCTTTCTTTTTCTTTTTTTAGTTCCTTTAAGATTAGATTGTTTATTTGAGACTTTTCTTGTTTCTTGAGGCAGGCCTGTATCTCTGTAAATTTCCCTTTTAGAACTGCTCTTACTGGGTCCCAAATATTTTGAACTGCTATGTTTCTAATTTTTTTGTTCCCAGGTATTTTTCCATTTCCTCTTTGCTTTCTTTGTTGATCTGTTGCTGTTTTTTTTTTTTTAAAGATTTTATTTATTTATTTGACAGATAGAGACCACAGGTAGGCAGAGAGGCAGGCAGAGAAGCAGGCTTCCTGCTGAGCAGAGAGCCTGATGTGGGGTTCGATCCCAGGACCCTGAGATCATGACCTGAGCTGAAGGCAGAGGCTTTAACCCACTGAGCCACCCAGGCGCCCCCCTGTTGCTGTTTTAATAGCATGTTGTTTAGCCTTCATGCATTTGTGTTTGTTTCTTCATTTCTTTATTATAGCACTTAACACTTTATATTATAGTTTATCTGCTTAAGTCCCTTAGTGCTAGCCAGTAGAAGTATTGGACTGTACAGTGAGATAGCTGCTAGCCATGTGTGAGTACTTTAAATGTGATTAGTGTTACTGAGAAATCAGATTTTAAATTTTACTTATTTTTAATTAGTTTAAATGTAAATAGTTATAGCATAGTGCATTAAATAGATGAATTCTTCCACAGAGACCTCATGTTCTCTATCTTTGTGTCTTCAGAGTAAAGATAATGCCCTAGGTATAATAGTGCCTTAGCAAATATGAAGGTATTTGTGTTAAAAGATATGTTTTAGGTGACAATGGCTGTTTTACTCCTAAAGGCAATCTAAGCTGGGCTAGTCAGATGTATCTCATCTATTGATGTTGTGTTAGTTAGCGCTTGCTGCACTAATAGTGTGTAACAAACAACCCTAATATCTCAGTGCTATATTATAACAACAAAACTTATTTCTTGATTGGTTATGACCTGCCTCTAGGTTGTGAATTGGATCCAAGTCTGCTCTGTGTGTTTAGGCATGATGTCTTAGTGGGGTGCCAAAATTCAAAAGGCCAAGCCAGACCTTGCAAGCACAAGGTCTGTTTGGGGGTGCCTGGATGGCTTGGTTGGTTGATTGTTCAGCTTTTGATTTCAGCTCAAGTCATGATCTCGGGGATCCTGGGATGAGCCCTGCATCATGCTCCAAGCCTGGTTCAGAGTCTGCTTGTCCCTATCTTTCCCTCTGCTCCTCCGCCAACTCATGCGCTCCCTCTCCCTCTCTCTCAGCTTCTCTCTCTCTCAAATAAATAAATAAAATCTTTTATAAATAAATTAAATTAAAGCACTGTTTGTGTCACATTCATTCACATTATGTTGACCAAAACAAGTCATGATTAAGCTCCAATATGATGAGTGCAGAATGATTTTTTTTCCCATGGAGAATGGGTAGAGAAGAGTAGCTGTTTATTAAGCAATAACAGTAACCATAGGTTAATGCTGATTTTCTTTTCCTTACAGATGTAGTTCTCATCTGGGGATCATTTTGTCCCATAGGAGACATTTAGTAATGTCTGCAGTTGTTTTTGATTGATACAACTGCTGGTGTGGGGAGGACTGTGACTGACAGCTAGTGGATAGAGGCCAGAGATGCTGTTAAATATCCTATAATGCGCAGGACACCCCTGCCCCTGAAAGAATTATCTAGTGTACAGCATTGCTAGTGCCCAGGTTGAGAATGCTTTCCATAAAACAGTAGTTCTAAAATTTTAGCATGCATCAGAATCACCTGTAGGATTTATTAAAATACAGACTCTCAAAGGAGTTAACTCTGAAAATTTCTGATATAGGTCTAGAATTCCTAACAAGTTCCCAGGTGACAATGATGCTGCTGGTGCAGGGACCATACTGTGAGAATCACGGCTTTAAGAATCAGTACATCATATAAAAGGTTTTTTCTGGATAATATCATTTGTGTGCATTATCATAGTACCTGTTAAAGCACTTACCACAAATTTGTCTTTTAGTTCTTTAGTTTGGACTAAAAGAATTGAGGTATACTGAGTGGGAAGCTTTGGAAAAGAAGTTTACTCTCTGAGTCATGGCATTGGCACAAACAGATATTTATAAAATATTCTGTTTGTGAGGCATATTTTGAACAAGTAGAAGCTGATAATCTTGCTTAGTACTCCACCAAAGGTTAAGATTTAGGCTGATTGGTTCTTGACGAGATTGCAGAAATTGTACTTGACTTAGTTGTACTGTTGGTTTCATAAGCAGTATCTTAAAAACAAATTTAAAATGATTATTCGGGGTGCCTGGGTGGCTCAGTGGGTTAAAGCCTCTGCCTTCGGCTCGGGTCATGATCCCAGAGTCCTGGGATTGAGCCCCGCATTGGGCTCTCTGCTCAGCAAGGAGCCTGCTTCCTCCTCTCTCTCTGCCTGCCTCTCTGCCTACTTGTGATCTCTCTCACTGTCAAATAAAATAAAAAAAAAAATCTTAAAATGATTAGTCTTGAGTTACAGGACATCTCTTATTCTGGATATGTTATTTAGGTTTTTTGTTTAATGTTTATTTTGCTTGATAAGAACAAACACCATTTTATGAAATTCTTTGAGCTCACACAGATAAAATTGTGAAATGAAGAGAAAGAAAAATTGGCCAAATAGCTCAAAGTTAGTGACAAAAGGTCTTTTAATTATAGAACATTTAGTGGTGGAGCTCTTGAGGAAGAGTCATATAATTGAGTTATCTTCTGTTAGGGAACTCATAAGCTGGTAAGAAGAAAAAAGTATTTAAAACGTAAGACCTCTTTATATTGGTAGCAAAACAACTTTTTATCTTATAACTTGCAGAAATAAATATTCTGGATTAGCTCTAAAAATAATGTATAAAGAAAGAACAGAAGCATGGTCTAACATAGCACTGTCCAATAGAAGTATAATGCAAGTTGCATGTGTAATTTAAATTTTTCTAGGAGCTACATTAAAAAGGATAAATTGGTGAAATTAGTTTTAACAATATGTTTTTAATCCAATATAAGTAGACTTATTATTAATGAGATATTTTGTATTTCTTACTAGTCTTCAAAAACCAATGTGTATAGCAAATCTAAAGTTGAACTAGCTTATATTTCAAGTGTTCAGTAGCCACATGTGGCTAGTGTCTACCATATTGTACAACACAGATCTAAGAGTTACAGAGCGAGTAATGGAGAGCTCAGTTTTCAAATTTTAAGAAGATTTTCTTTGAGGCAATAGAAAGCTATTTTTTGAACATTTGCCTGGGTCACTGGCATTGAAGAATCTATCTAAAGATACTGATCTGATTATTTCCTGATCATATGACTTACCTACCAAAAATTCTTCAGTAGGTTGGCATATTTTTCAAGATAATTTATACTTCATCTCTTAGTGCATTAAAGTCTGTATGATCTGATTCCTTTCATATGTCTCTGGCTCATTTCCTGATTCAGTCCAATGTGTATAGCCTTAGCTCCCAAAAGGACCTACCTTTGTTTCCTGTAGATTTTACTTTTCTTTTCCTGTGCCATTACGTGTTTTCCTCTTTACTGAATGCTAACCTTGCTCTTTTACCTCTTTAAGTAACTAACTCCTATTAGTACTTCAGAATTCGATGCAAAAATTATTTTCTCTGGGAAAATCTCTCTTATTTCACTAAATATACTGTAAAGGCAGCATGTGCAAATTTAAGATACAAATTGCAGACTGAGGAGAGTATAGTTGGATCACGTGGAACAGCCATTGGGTTAATATCTACAATAGTAGAAGAGTTATAAATCAATTAAAGACCAAAGTACAGTGCAAATGTAGGCAATCTGGAATAGGTATTTTCTATGAGAAGAAATATAAATGATCAGTGAAAGTTTGAAATACAGTTTTTCACCTATCAGGTTAGTAAATATGTAAAAGAATGATTGCATTTTATTTATTTATTTATTTAAAAGATTTTATTTATTTATTTGTTAGAGAGAGCGAGCACAGGCAGACAGAGAGGCAGGCAGAGGCAGAGGGAGAAGCAGGCTCCCTGCCGAGCAAGGAGCCCGATGTGGGACTCGATCCCAGGACGCTGGGATCATGACCTGAGCCGAAGGCAGCTGCTTAACCAACTGAGCCACCCAGGCGTCCCAGAATGATTGCATTTTAGCATAAGTACAGAGCAGAGCTGTCGAACAGAAATTAATAACCACATATGTAATTTAAAATTATCTAGTACCATATTAAAATTTAAAAGTTTACAATTAAATTAACTTCCATTATTTATTTTGTCTCAACATGTTCAAAATGATTTTAATATCTAATCAATATAAAAACTTACTAAGTAGACTTTTAATGTCTTCATACTAAGTCTTCAAAACCTAGTGTAAAGGTTTTAGAATACCCTAATTTTTACTAGTTATATAGTGGAATGGGTGTTTTTGAACATTATTAGTGAAGAGGCATTTTGGAGGAGAATTTGACAATATTTATCAAATTAAAAATTTGAATGATCCAGGGTTCTATTCCTAGAAATCCATCCTCCAGAAATACTAATATCCATTTAAATATTACAGATATGTAGATGTAGATGTTTACTGCAGTGTTGTTTGTAACAGGAAAACATTGGAAACAGCCTAAATGTCCTATAGGGGTTTCATTAAATAATTATGATGTTTCCAGACAGCGAGGTACTGTATAACCTTTAAAAAATGTGGGTGCTGGTTAGGTTAACTGAGTTTTTATAATGAGTTAAATAAATATTAACATGATATAATCATGTAAAATACTTAGAATGTGTCTGGCACATAGTTAATGTTATATCATTATTTGCGGTTATTATGATTAATTATTATTATTACTGATATGGAAGAATCTCCAGATATGTTAAGTGAAAAAGAAATGCAAAGTGTAGAACTATGTGTTACCATTACTTGTGTAGAGGGGAAAAAGGAATATGTATGTATTTGCTTGTATAGTTGTACAGTATCTGTGAAAGAGTATGTAAAAAACTGATAACATTGATCATATTTGGAGAGGTAAACTAGACAGTGGGGGTGGGGATAGAGACTTTCCACAATGTTCTTTTTTCTACCTTTTGAATTTGATCCATGATGAATAATATAGTACTTAGTGAAAAAATTAAAATGTAAATTAAATTTATTCTCTTAAATATTTTTGAGAAATCCACACCTTACCATTAAATTATTTCTATAATTAATATGTATTATTATGATTTTAATCAAGAAAAAATAATACAGGATATTTTTATTTCAGTTATGTAGAATGGCTAGATGATAGGAGATTCTGGGCAAATTTATTTTTGATTAATCAGAAGCACTTGGTTTCAAGATGTATATGACTTTTGAAAGTATTTCTGAGTTGCCTTTATGTTGTCACAAGAAAGATATATAGCATATTGAACTTATTAAAATCTGGTTTTGCAGGACATGAGGATCATTCTTATTACCACCTTGTAGAAAATGTAAAAACTGTGTTTGAATACATGCTGTCTTTAGAGTATATATAGAAGACTTTCTTTAAAAATTAAAGTCAACAACCTAGAACACTTGCCCTAATATAAACTTTTATGTGTACAAGTGATACTCTAAGAGTTGAGGTCTTGTGAAGAGGATGGAAGAATTCTAGTTCATTTAAATTTTATAGTATTGACCATCCTGTTTATCATGTTTCCTGGACAAATATGAATGACAACTTTATGTTTGAAATGTGTAGCTCTTTCTTGTTCATGAGAACTTGCTGTCACTTGTGTTTTAGGATTTGGAGTGGATCAGTTACGAGATGACAATCTTGAGACTTATTGGCAATCAGATGGCTCCCAGCCTCATTTAGTAAACATCCAATTCAGGTAATACATTTTTGGATTTTTCAATTTGTGTAGGTTAAATGGACAAAGTGATCTGTTTTATTTACATAAAATTGAAAGACATAGAAATTATAGTGAATTGCACTTAACTCTGATTTATTTATAAGCCTTGAGATTATTTTTCTATGCCTCTAGATTGTGTTTTAAGTTTACTCAGTCTTGTCTTTTGTGAATTTTTTTTTTATTTTTTATTTTTTAAAGATTGTATTTATTTATTTGACAGACAGAGATCACAAGCAGGCAGAGAGGCAGGCAGAGAGAGAGGAGGAAGCAGGCCCCATGCAGCGCAAAGAGTCTGATGCGGGGCTCCATCCCAGGACCCTGGGATCATGACCTGAGCCGAAGGCAGAGGCTTTAACCCACTGAGCCACCCAGGCGCCCCCTTTTGTGAATTTCTTATAGTACTTTACATAGGTCCTTTTACATAGAGATTTCTTAAATATACTTTTCAATGTGATTTATTTTGGAAAAATATGCTTTGCTTATGACCCAAAGCAATGAATGCCTTAGTGCATCTCATTAACTACATCTGACGTGATAATAGTAAGTTCTTTAGGTATAGTCTATTCATGTAATTCTCAAATTTGTATTTCCATTTGGAAAAAAAAATGTTTTAACCTAGGACCTCTAAGGATATTTTGAGTTTTGAAATGCTTACTTTCTCAGAGAAAGGAAAATGACTGTGTTTTTCAATTGCTTTGAATTTATTGAGGTAGATGGAAACCAGCTAACTTGATTATCTTGCCCATTTAGATAATCTATTTTGACATTTTATAGCATTGTATTTTTAATTTGTTTTTCTATTCTTTTTAAAAATTTATTTTTTTTCTTTTTATGTTCTTTTAAAAAAGATTTTAAAGTAATTTCTGCACCCAGTGTAGGGCTTGAACCACAACCCCGAGATCAAGAGTCACGTGCTAAGTTGCATAATTAAGCCAGCCAGGTGCCCCTTTAGTTTGTTTAGAGGGAGAGGCAGACTCCCTGCTGATCAGGGAGTCCGTTGTGGGCTTGATTCAGGGACCCTGGGATCATGACCTGAGCTGAAGGCAGATGTGTAACTGACTGAGCTATCCAGGCACCCCAGATCAGCAAATTTCTTATGCAAAAGCCGGATAATAGGCATTTTACGCTTTCTGGGCTATCGGGTCTCTGTTGCAACTACTCAGGCCATTATTGCATGAGAGCAACATAGGCAATGCATACTGGCTAAATTTAGCTATTCTTTTTTTTTTTTTTTAAAGATTTTATTTATTTATTTGACACAGAGAGATCACAAATAGGCAGAGAGGCAGGCAGAGAGAGAGAGAGAGAAACAGGCTCCCTGCTGAGCAGAGAGCCCGATGCGGGACTCGATCCCAGGACCCTGAGACCATGACTTGAGCCGAAGGCAGAGGCTTAACCCACTGAGCCACCCAGGCGCCCCTAATTTAGCTATTCTAATAAAACTTTATCTTAAAAAAGTAGGTGGTGGGCAGAGTTCACCCAGTGGGTTGTAGTATGCCAACTCCTGTCCTTGTGTATTAAATACGTATACACCAGGGACGCCTGGGTGGCTTAGTTGGTTAAGCGAATGCCTTCGGCTCAGGTCATGATCCCAGCATCCTGGGATCGAGTCCCACATCAGGTACCTTGCTCGGCAGGGAGCCTGCTTCTCTTTCTGCCTCTGCCTGCCTCTCTGTCTGCCTGTTGCTCACTCTCTCTCTCTCTTTAACAAATAAATAAATAAAATCTTTAAAAAAAAAAAAAGATGTCAATTAGTAAAAAATAAATAAATAAACATGTATACACCAGAAATAAAAAACAGCACTTAATATTTTTTAGAGACTTAAAATACCAAATGCTTTGCTAAAATGTGTTATCCATTCATTTCATTTAACTTTTACAGCTATTTTTTTTTTTAAAGAATTTACTTATTTATTTGACAGATCACAAGAAGGCAGAGAGGCAGGCAGAGAGAGAGGGGAAGCAGGCTCCCTGCTGAGCAGAGAACCTGATGTGGGGCTTGATCCCAGGACCCTGAGATCATGACCTGAGCCGAAGGCAGAGGCTTAACCCACTGAGCCACCCAGATGCCCCCACCCCTTTACAGCTTTTTTATTCTTATTTATAGTCTCAGAAGCAGACTTAGATAAATTAAGTAACTTGCCCAAGGTTATATAGCAAATGAGTGGCAGAATTGCAACTGAACACAAGTACTCTGACCCCAGAGCCTATGCTTTTAATCATTATACTATATAGCCTAGGGTAAATTTCTTTTCCATGACAACAAAGGCTATCCATCATTTAAAACTGGTATAATGGGTGTCCTAATTTAATTGTATTATTAGGATAGAAGATTTTTTTTTTTTAGCAAATACAATTTTACACAGAAGTCCAGTGTATTGAAGAAATAATAATTTAAAAAATCTGTTAAATTTATTGAGCATTAAAAGTACCAGGTATTATATTATCTCATTAAAAGTTGAAATTTAATATTTAATAGTTGTTAATGTGTATCATTTTTAAATGGTCGTCAAGACTAAGATGTGGGTACTATAATTTCTTTTCATTTTACAGATGAAAAAACTAAAACTTAGAAAAATTAGCTGACTTATTCAGGTCACACCCCATGCAGCTATAGAGCCTGAATGTGATGTAGCAGTCTTGACTTCAAAAACAGTTTATAGTTAGTATTCAGCTATTTCTCAACCAAGCTTATTAAAACAGTCAGGAACTTAGGCCCTCCCTGCTTAACTCAGCCCTTGCCCTGGCTAGGGAAGCCTAAGGCTTTGAGGAACACTATTTTATTTGTTTATTTTTAAATTTATTTTATTTTTTTTAAAGATTTTATTTATTTATTTGACAGACAGATCACAAGTAGGCAGAGAGAGAGGGAAAAGCAGGCTCTCCGCTAAGCAGAGAGCCCGATGTGGGGCTCGATCCCAGGACCCTGGGATCATGACCTGAGCCGAAGGCTGAGGCTTTAACCCACTTTAAGCCACCCAGGCACCCCCGAGGAACACTGTTTTAAAGAAGTGTTTTAGGAAAAGGGAAATTGATTAAGAATTTTGAAACAATCTCATCCTTAAAGAAAAGTTCCAAATACAGCACATTTTTTTCCCCTGAATTATTTCAGAGTAAGTTCCAATATATGTATGTTTCAGTTCTTCAGAATGCCTTTTATGTGTCATTCCAAAGAAAGACATTATCCTCCATAACCACAATACATCCTTAGGAAATTAACATTGACACATTTAATTCTACAACCCTATTCCTGTTCTACCAGTTGTGCCAGTAAAGTTGAATTACAGGTTGAATTTAGTTGTCCCTTCTCTTTACTCTTCTTTAATCTGGAATATTTCTTCACTCTTTATTTGACTCGGCACTTTTGAAGATTACAGGCCAGTTATTTTAAAGAATGTTCCTTAATTTTGGTTTCTTTGATACAAGTAACTTCAGGTTATGCGTCTTTAGGAAAAGTAGCACAGAAGTGATGTTCTGTGCTTGTTATTGCATCTTACTACTTGGGGTACATGATTTGCATTTTGTCCCATTACTGATGATGTTTACTTCCATTATATGATTAAGATAGTATCTACCAAACTTCTCCACTGAAAAATTTCTTTCACGTTAATCAAAATTATTAATATCAGTGTGGACTCAGAGTTTACTGTTTTATTCACTTGCTTTAAATCTATTTTTTTGAAGATTTTATTTTTTATTTGACAGAGATATACACAGCGAGAGAGGGAACACAAGCAGGAGGGGTGGGAGAGGGAGATGCAGGCTTCCTGCTGAGCGGGGAGCCCAGTGTGGGGCTCAGTCCCAGGACCCTGGGATCATGACCTGAGCCAAAGGCAGATGCTTAACAACTGAGCCACCCAGGTGCCCCATAAATCTATTACTGCCATCATTTGTGTCTGCGCTCAAATTGCCTCAGATTTAGATAGTGGGAGTCCCTTCAGTTGACTGTTACCTTTTTACAGTGTCTGTGATTATTCGAGTAATTTCTTTTGTTCTGGCAGAAGATTCTGTGCCCCATTTCCCCAAGATCAGATGTATTGTAGTGGACAATAGTAGTTAGAAACCAGATCTTGTGGGGTGCCTGGGTGGCTTGGTCGATGAAGCATCTGACTCTTGATTTTGGCTGAGGTTGTGGTCTCAGGGTTGTGAGATCAAGCCCCATGTTGTGCTCTCTGCTCAGCAGGGAGTCTGCTTGATTTTCTCTCCCTCTCCTTCTGCCCCTCCTCCCAAACCCCCCCAAAACCAGGTCTGGTATATTAAGCACACCCAGTCACCAGATCTTATATTGGGTGTGCTCATTGCTCTGGGATGTTGCTGTTTCTGAGCCTTCTCAGTGAGAGGGTATATGTATGTAACACATACATACATACATAAACATATTTACATTTGTATTTATTTTTCTGTCTTCACACATACGGAAATCATGGATTCATACCGACACTTCCAGTTCTAATATAGAGTGAACAGGGTTTATTCTAGTTTTTTCTCTTTCTATTCTTACGCCCTTTCTTCATGAATGAGAACCTGGTTGATTCTCTCTTATCTTTCCTTACTTATCTCATTAATCCCCCTGTTTGCAACCAGTCTTCCATTTCTCTCATTGTCTCCTCCCTGACACAGATGCCCCTTCACCCCACCTAGGCTCTCAACCTGTCCTGTACTGTTGTCTTTTCACTCTGTCTGTACTTCCCTATTTGCAGATAACCTTTTTTCCTGGTCTGGGCCCTGGCATCTTACGTCAGTCACTCCCTTTGTGTGGGATATTCTCTTCAGCTCAGTTGGGCTTTGGTGTTGCATGCCAGGCCACTTTTCTAACTCTTCTTGGCTCCAGAACCTCACTGCATGGTATGAATGCCCTCTTTTATCTCCCTTTGGGCTTGACACTCCATAATAGGATACCTTACAATGTAGATATCTTTTCACTCCACAAAGGCTGTTATATGCTGCATTGGGCCACCTTGTGGTATGGATGTCCCCACTCATGCTCTGACACCCATACCTGGTTGCTCTCCTCTTCAGAAGTTCTGCTCACTTCCATATGGGCTCCGACACTGTCCTACACTTGCTTCTCTCCCCTGTGTGAATGCACTCCTTACTTTGAACAGGCTCCAATAGCCCATTTTTGTGTATGTGCCTGTCTTTCTAGATCCTTTCTAATAGCTTTAGGACTAAATCATTCAGAAAGGGGAAGTTCTTTTTATTAGTTTTATATTTCTTAAATCATTTTCTAAAATCAAAATGACATTGGACACTCGTCCCTGTGTTAGTGGATAATAAACTATTATATTTCAAATAGATGAAATAATAGTAAACTATAATTCTACAAATAATCTGCCTCTCTGCCCCCCTTTTCAAAAAAAAAAAATCCTTAAAAAAAAATCCATCAAAAAAAAAATCCTCAAAGGAGAGCAAAACAAGTGCAAAAGGTCTTTAGTAATTTTGGTTGACAGTAAGTTTAATCTTAGTTAACAGTGTGACGTGGCTGCTGGAAGAACTAATATGATGTAAGATGCAGTAATGGAAGCATAAAGCCTTGGAAGACCTCCTATGTATCATGTTCCATTTTGGCCTTCCTTCTAAGACTGATAAAGCTAGAGTGTGCTCAGAACAAAGTGGATAGAGTAATTAGGGAATTGAAACCAAACCATGTAATAAAAAAATTGAAAACATATAGTCTGCTGAAGACTTTGGGGGGAATGGTAGCTTTCTTTACATAACTGGAGGCCTTTATATTTTGTGGAGGATTAGATTTCTTTTGTGTGACCCCATAAAGGGAGACTATCCAAAAGATGGGAGTTACACAGAGACCAATTATGGCTTTATTAAGAAAAACTTTAAAAAATCAGAACTGATCAAAGATAATGTAGTGAGTTACCTATTAGAAGAATTTTGAATCTGGGTATTTACCTGATACAGATGGTTATATCATTTGAACTTCTGAGCTGATTTTTAGCCCTATGGACTTATGATTCTGATTATATCTAATTAAAATATCATTTTTTGCTTTGGTATTTGTTTACTGTGCTACCTTGTATAATAGCTTTAAATGTTAGAATACCTCTAAATTTAGCAATAGACACACTAGCAACTGAAGTGTCATGTAGGGCTTATGCATTCAACATCCACCTTTTTTTTTTTAAAGATTTTATTTATTAGAGAGTGATCAAGAGAGAGTGAGAGCATGAGCAGCGGGTAGGGAGGAGCAGAGGGAGAGGGAGAAGTAGACAACCCACTGAGCAGGGATCCTGATGTAGAACTCGATCCCAGGACTCTGGGTTCATGATCTGAGCTAAAGGCAGATGCTTAACCCACTGAGCCGCCCAAGGGCCTCTCAGCACCCACTTTTATTTGGAAAACTTTCACATTTCTCTGCTTTTCTTTAGAGGAATGTGCTGTTTTACAGCCATGCAGAAATTTACAAAGAAATAATCTTCATGAAATTTTGAATAAGATTTAAAACTGTAATCTCTTAAATAAATGAAGAAGAAAGACTCACCCGCCAAAAGAAAGTCTCGGCAGTTAGGGAAAAAAAATGCTAAGGCAAAGAGGGGGAAGGGTCATATATCCTAAGAAAATGAAATATTGTTTGAGTGGATAATGCTGTAATTAAATGGAAAAGATGGAAGCTTTTTGCCTTTTCTGTTTGTAAAGGCAATACTCTTGGGAAGAATTTCCAAATTTGTTAAAATTGTCAAAGAAAAATTAGAGGGTAGTTTAATATGGAACAAATAAAGTACATACCAGTTTTAAAGGGTAAGTACTGAAATATTAAGCTGAGCAGGAACAAAATAAGATTTCTGCTTGTATTTGGTCTGCCTTCACAAAATTTCTGCAAATTTTATTAATGTGATCTTTTTGTTTTTATCATGATGATAAAAAATATATCCACTCGTAATTATACACCATTTATAATAGTTTTCATCATGAAGAAATTTTTTGAAATAGTGAAGAACAGAAGAATGTTAAGTAAAATACTGAAAGTTATACTGGCTTGTTTTGTTTTGAAGAGAAAGGTTGATAGTTTAACAGTGGGATAAATGATAAATTCTGAAAAAAAAAATCAGGATTTCCTAGAACCTAGTTGAAGGTGAACATTGATAGTCATAAATTCCATTATTATTTAAAATACTGAACAAAAATAACATAAATTAAACAATACCATTCGCACATATATATATCAACACATGTATGGCTATAAATTGGTTAAGTCAAATCATGCAAATTAGTTTCCTCACTTCCCCAAATTGTTGACTTCATAACTTTTATGCTTTAGAAAATTTTATAAAGTCTGTACTTTTTGCTCCATCATCTCTGTTAATTAGTTTAGGTTTGTAAACAATACCCGTTAACAGGTGAACACCAGGACCTAGCTCATGGCAGTGCCCTAGTTTCAGGGCTTAGACATCTTTGTTAAAAAGCATTTGTACACAGGGCGCCTGGGTGGCTCATTGGGTTAAAGCCTCTGCCTTCAGCTCAGGTCATGATCCCAGGATCCTGGGATCGAGTCCCGCATTGGGCTCTCTGCTCAGCAGGGACCCTGCTTCCTCCTTTCTCTGCCTGCCTCTCTGCCTACTTGTGATCTTTGTCTGTCAAATAAAAAAAATAAAATCTTAAAAAAAAAAAAGGCCCTTGTACAGGGGCAGGGGCAGGGGCGCCTGGGTGCTTCAGTGGGTTGGGCCTCTGCCTTCGGCTTGGGTCGTGGTCTCTGGGTCCTGGGATCGAGCCCCACATTGGGCTCTCTGCTTGGCAGGGAGCCTGCTTCCCCCCCCTTTCTCTGTCGGATGGATAAATAAAATCTTAAAAAAAAAAAAGCATTTGTACAGGGGCACTTTGGTGGCTCAGTGGATTAAACCTCTGCCTTTGGCTCAGGTCATGATCTCAGGGTCCTGGGATCGAGCCCTGCATCAGGCTCTCTGCTCCACAGGGAGCCTGCTTTCCCCTCTGTCTCTGCCTGCTGCTCTGCCTACTTGTGGCCTATCACTCTTTGTCAAATAAATAAAATTTTTTAAAAAAGCACTTGTACAATTATTGAATAGTTATTGTATTTCTTCCTTATTTTCCAAAAGTAGAGCAAATGGAAAAATCAAAGTGCTGATGCCTTTGTTATTATGATGCTATTGTTATTAAAACAATGTTATTATGATTATTATGATGCTATTGTTATTAAAACAATAATAGGTCCTAAGCTTATCAGTAATTTAAGACAATTGCAAGTACATTAGAAATTGTTAACCTCAACCAGACATTTATTGGACTTCACCAGTCAACTACACATTGAATTATGAGTGAAAAAAAATTAAAGGAAATGTTAGAAAATTATTGTCAAAGATTATGACTAAAACATGTGATGTAATTTAGGATTAGATAATTTTTTTCAGCTCTTAGGAATTGACTTTCACATACTGCCATTATATAAGCCCTGTGTTCAACTTTCTTCCATTTGCTTTCAATATGTGTGTTCATGAGTACATTATGTACTAAAGAAAAGACTTTGTGTATTGAAAAAGATTATAGTACAAATAAGCTTGAAAAGGTTCAGTGTGGACTTTATGCAGTTCACCCTTGAACAACACAAGGGGTTAAGGGCTCCCTGCAAAGTTAAAAATCCACCTGTAACTTTTCAATGCCCAAAAACTTAACTATTACTACCCTACTTTTCACTGGAATCCTTATCGATAATATAGATGACTAAACATATTATTATGTGTGTTGTACAGTGTATTCTTACAATTAAGTAGGCTAGAAAAAAGAAAATGTTACTAAGAAAATCATAAGGAAGAGAAAATACATTTACAGTGCTATACTGTATTTATTGAAAAAACCTGAGAATGAGTGGACCTGCACAGTTTTAAACTCATGTTTCTTTTCTTTAACACTTTAAAGATGCTGTTCCATCATTGTTTCTGATATGAAGTTTGTTGTCTTTCTTATCTTTGTTTCTCTGTATTTAATGTGTCTCCTCATCCCCCCTGCCTGCTGCTTTTAAGATTTTTTTCTTTATCACTATTTTTTTTTGAAGCAGTGTAATTATGACTTATCCTGATGTGGATTTCTTTGTGTTTATCTTTCTTATAGTTAGTTCATTGACCTTCATGAATCTGTGGGCACTTTTCATTGAATATGGAAATTTTTGGCTGTAATTTCTTCAAATAATTTCTATCTAACCCCCTTTATTCCTGAGACTTGAATGACATGTTTGTCTGCTTTATACTGTCTCACAGATCACTGACATTCTATTTATTTTAATGAGGGATAAGAGGTTTTTGTTTTCTATTGTTAATTCTGGAGAGTTTCTGTAGTTATATCATTATGTTCACAGTCTTCTGCAGTATTTAAACTGTTAATTACATCCAGTGAAATTTTTTTTAAAGATTTTACTTATTTATTTGAGAGACAAAGATCACAAGCAAGCAGAGAGGAAGGCAGAGAGAGAGAAGGGGGAAGCGGCAGAGGCCTTAATCCACTGAGCCACCCAGGTGCCCCCATCCAGTGAATTTTTTATTTCAGATTTTTTTTCATGTCTACAAATTCCATTTTTTTAAAAATATTTTTCATCCCTCCATATTGTGCTCATGTTTTCTTTTAATTCTTGGAGCATCTTTATAACAGACTATATTTTCCACGTTATTTTCTTTTTTTAAAGAGATTTTATTTATTTGAGAGAACACATGAGAGAGAGCACCAGAGAGAGCACGAGTTTGGGGGGGAGGGAGAAGCAGGACCCCCACTGAGCAGGGAGCCCGATCATGTGGGGCTCAATTCCAGGACCCCGGGACCATGACCTGAGCCAAAGACAGGTGCTTAACTGACTGAGCCACCCAGGTGTCCCACAACATTATTTTCTATTGCACATGCCCTTCTACAACTTTGCTACTGCCTAATCAAGAGATGGCATCTATATCTCCTCACTTGAAACTGGTTAGGCCCTTATGGATCTGTTGCCTGAGAATATAGATGTTATGACACTGTTATTTCTAAGCCTGGGTCATAAAAAGTATACAACTTCTACCTTGTTTTCTCTCTTTTATGTGATTCTCTCCCTGATACTCCTCCACCATGCTGTGAGAAAACCCACATCAAATGGGGAAGCCCATGAGGAAATGAATCCAAAGGCCAAAGTCTCAGCTAATAAGTTCCCAGCCAAATACCAGCATCAGCTTTCCAACCATATTAGTGAGTTGTCTTGGAAGCAGATCCTTTAGCTCCCAAGTCAAGTTGCCATACCTGATGCTGTGTAGAACTTCCCTTCTGAGCCCTGCCCAAATTCCAGATTCACAAGCAAAATAATAATTTTTTTAAGCCACAAGTTTTGAGTGGTTTGTTATATACCTGTAGGTATTTATATTTTCTCTTTTAATTTCTTATCTTTTGATTCTGTCATCTCTGTCTTCTCCATATCCTTATTGACTGATATTTTCATTATGGGTTACATTTTTCTGATTCTTTTTTTTTTTTAAGATTTTTTTTATTTATTTGACAGACAGAGATCACAAGTAGGCAGAGAGAGGAGGAAGCAGGCTCCCTGCTGAGCAGAGAGCCAGATGTGGGGCTGATCCCAGGACCCGAAGGCAGAGGCTTTAACCCACTGAGCCACCCAGGTGCCCCTGATTCTTTGTAGTAATTTTTTAAACTTTATTAATTTGAGAGACAGAGTGTGAGAGAGAGCATGAGAGGGGAGAAAGAGGAAGAAGCAGACTCCCTGTGGAGCTGGGAGCCAGATGCGGGACTCACAGGACTCTGGGATCATGACCTTAGCTGAAGGCAGTGGATTAACCAACTGAGCCACCCAGGCGCCCTCTTTATAGTAATTTTTGATTGGATGCAGGATTTAGTAAATTTTGTTGAGTGCAATCTATTGTTTTGTTTTAAAAGAGGATTGGACTTTGTTTTGGCAGGCAGTTAAGTTACTTAAGAATCAACTTGATCTTTTTTGAGGGTTGATCCCTTTACAGTGGGACTACAGTACCTTTTACTGTCAGGTGGGGTTCAGTAAACTTTTTTTGTAGTAAGATAGGTAGTAAATATTTTAGGCCATCCAAACCGTGTTGTAGGCTGTTGCAGCTGCTCAGATTTGCTGTGCAAAGCAGCTGTAGACAGTAGGTAAATGAATGGGTGCTTCTTTGTTTAAATAAGACTTTATTCACCACAGGAGTAAGTGGTAGGGCACATTTGGCCTATGAGCAGTGTTTTGCTGATCCCTGCTCTGGGGCAGTAGTTCTTTAACTTTTTTGGTTGTAGTGCCACTTTAAACTTTTATCCAGGTCTCCAAAGGTCTTTTCCTTATTTTTTGTATCTGTCAGTATTTACCATTTTAGAAATTATAGCTGAAGTATTTTAGAGTCTTTATTCATCCAAAATTAAATAATTAACCTATTATGTGCTTGCATGAATAACATTTTTTTAGTGAAAAATAACTAACTCTTTGAAAACAAAGAATAGCGAGAATAATGTTTCCCATTTACTTTTTTGGGGTGAATGTCTTTTGTGTCTGGCTTAAGAGAGAACAGCTGGAGTGTCATATGTGCTTCTTCATTAAATCTTTTGAAACATTCCATTTCAGATAGCATTTGAAACACTCCACTGTGTACTCATAGGAGAATGATTCTGAAAATGGCAAGTAACATCTTGGTATTATTAGAAAACTAGTTGAGACCTTGTTGAGCTCCTGAAAAGGTCTTCCAAGTCCTCCACAGGTCCCCAGACACCACACTTCACCATCACTTATCTTGGGCAAGATTAACCTCAGGTATGCTAAGGCTTGACCCTTCTGGGATCTCAAATGAATATGCTAGATATTTGAAGAGTTATTCATACTCCCCACTTTGGTTTTTGGGAACTCCAGTGATTCCCTACCCTTTGTGACCTCTGGGAATTGTTTAGCTGTTTTCCTGGAATGTTTCTTTCCCAGCAATGCTTTTCTTTGCTTGTCTTTGTAGAGTTTCACCCTATGCGTGTGCAGGCTACTCCATGCAGACTTCTGGAGTTTTTCTGTAGGATAGCTCCTTCCTTAAATTAATGAGACTGAAATTAATGAGGGCACTTGACTCTGCCCTCCCTGCATTGCAGTCTAGAATTGCCTTCAGTCAGAAAGCCCAGTTGTACATAGTGCTCACCTCATTCATATCCATTCTCTCTTCTTCTTTTTTAAAAATATTTATTTATTTATTGTCAGACATCACAAGTAGGCAGAGAGGCAGGCAGAGAGAAAGAGAGAGGAGGAAGCAGGCTCCCTGCCGAGCTGAGAGCCCGATGTGGGGCTGATCCCAGGACCCTGGGATCATGACCTGAGCTGAAGGCATAGGCTTTAACCCACTGAGCCACCCAGGTGCCCCAAAAGATGTTTGTTTATTTGTTTGTTTGTTAACCTTGACAATGCTTATTGCTTATTTCGTCCTATAACAGTTACTTCTTCATGTACAGACATCCCTGACTATTTGTTTGGGGTTTTGTTTTTTTTTTTAATTTTATTAATTTGACAGACAGAGATCACAAGTAGTCAGAGAGAGAGGAGGAAGCAGGCTCCCCGAGGAGCAGAGAGCCCGATGCGGAAGATTTGATCCCAGGAACCTGGGATCATGACCTGAGCCGAAGGCAGAGGCTTTAATCCACTGAGCCACCCAGGCGCCCTGGGTTTTGTTTTTAACCATATCTGTTCAAACAGTCACACTGAGGACTTACATTCCTATTAACACATGATATTTGTTGTCTTAACCTTCAGTAAAAACTTTCCTTTTAGTATTCTGTTAATATTGACAAAAAAATACTTTTACACAAAGGGGACATTTTCCACTATGGTATGAGGAACAAAGGGGAATGTAGTCACTTATTATATATGTAAATCATTTGTTTGGCTTTTGTATTAGGCAAGTATGTGGGTGCTTTATGTCTCAGTCTCTTAGTAATAATGTATCTAGAATGTTAACAGGGGATGATAAACAGAATATTATAACTATTTTGTTTTTTAGTTTTTTTTTTTTAATTTTTTTAAATTTTCTTTTTTTTTTTTTATTTGTCAGAGAGAGAGAGTGAGCACAGGCAGACAGAGTGAGAAGGCAGAGGCAGAGGGAGAAGCAGGCTCCCTGCCGAGCAAGGAGCCCGATGTGGGACTCGATCCCAGGACGCTGGGATCATGACCTGAGCCGAAGGCAGCGGCTGCTTAACCAACTGAGCCACCCAGGCGTCCCTGTTTTTTAGTTTTAAGTCTTGACCCTCAGGAGTTAGTAACTACTCTTACATACAGTAGTCATACAGACTTAGATTCAAATTCTGAGTCTGTGCTTTACTAGATGTATAAATGAGACTATTTGCTTACCCTGAATCTGAGCCTCTGTTTTCTTATCTGTAATGTGGGCATGATAATACTGTATTAAATAGAAATAAGAACGTTTAGCAACACAGCTGCTGATGCTGGGTTTTTTTGTTTGTTTGTTTGTTTTTTGTTTTTGTAATAGAGCTTCTAATAACAGTGCTTTAAACAAGGTGGAAATTTATTTTCTCTTTCTCTTCAATAAGAAGAACCTGGCAATTCATGGTATGACAGCCCATAGTGTATGTATTGTGGACCCAGATTCCTTCTCTTTTCATTCTACCATTCTTAGCTTAAGAGTTCTGTCCTCAAGGTCACCTCATAAATACTTACTGGAATTTTACCCATCATGTCTGTGTGCCAGGCATTAGGAAGGAGTAGGTGGGGAAGGTAAAAGGGGGCATTTCTTCCTTTAAAGAAACCTTATAAAATATAGTCATTTGAGTCAAAACTTATTGGCCATAAATTAGTCATACGGTTATATCTAGCTTTAAAGGATGCTGGGGAATGTAGTCTTAGCAGGAGGCTATGAAGAAGGAAGGGAAAAGGGGCTGTTAGGTTGGCATCCAGAAGCATCTGTCACTAATGTCTTTTCTTTCAATTTTATGGGTTTCCAGTGAATTGAGAAATTATCCAGGAGTCAGCGGGTAGAGTCTAAAATATTCTTTTAAAACTGACAAAGCTGATTCTTGAGAAAGGGGCTTATATTTTCAGTTAAGTGTGTTTCCTAATATTAAACCCTCGCATTAAACAGACTTGTCCATCCAGTCATGAAAGTGCTGGGCCAGGTAGAGCCTGCCCCTATTAACTTTGTGGCATGAAGAAACAAAGTCATTGTATGTTCTGCCTGCAGCTCTTTCTCAGCAGAAGGGGAGGGGTGGGTGAGGACTAGAGAGGGTGGGAGTGTTACATATGGCATCAGAAATGGGGAAGTGTTACCCTCTCTCTCCTCCCTTCCTACAGTACTTTATCCTAAGAGTTTAGCATGGTGCTTGGCATTGAGTAAGCCTGCAGTATGATGCTTATTATTATAATGATGATTTGAGCAATTCAAGTAGCCACCACGATGTCTCAGGAACCTGTGCATTTAATCTTCCTACATGCGTTGCTGTTTGAAACGTAGCTTGGTTTCTATGCACTATTATTTTTTTATTTCACCGTGAGATAAAATTGATAAATAATTTTAAAAGGCTGTATAGGTACCTTTTAGAGTAACAGTGTTTAACCTTTGGTTGAGGTCACAGTTCCCTTTACAAATGTAAAGCAAATTATACATATGCTTTTTGGGAACACATGGGTCTTAAGAACTTATGGCAGCTAAAATTCAGATACTGCCATATTGCTGTAAACTGGTATCAATGACTGTTGAATAAGTACAGTTAATTAACAGGAAGGCGAGAGTGGTTAAGATCATGTGAGGCAGACGGACAGACAACATGTTTCAATTCCAACTGTGCCTACCTCCTAGCTTTTACCTTAAGCCAGTTAGTATTAACCTGGGTGTTACTGTTTTTCTTATTCTAAATCAATAAAATGAAGGTGGTAATAGCTTCTATATCCAAGGTAGAGGAGTAAATAGAAGCCTTACTTCTGGGCCAGAGTATCCACTTGCTCTTTTCTTTTGTTGCTATTGTTTTTATAGTCATTATTGTTGTTACCCTTCTTTGCCTTTCTCACCTCACCCTGATTATCTTGCAGGTTCCAGTGACTAAGTTCTCTTGAATTTCATAACTTGGAGATAAAATTATTCTGAGCAAACAGCTTGGCCCTTTAGATCTGTTTTTGTTAAAAAAAGAAAAGCAAAAGTCCTCAAGAGTAATCTTCATGATCTTTGATCTTTCCACAATAAGAAAGACTTTTCACAGCCTGCTTCTACCTCATCAGGGAAAAAGGTCTTTTGGATGCCCTTCAAAATTTTCCCTTCTTTCTTTGCTTCCTCTCATGTCTCCTTCCTGGCCTGCCAGAAAGAAAAGATGTCAGTTTGATACCTCTGGCCCCTTCTGAAAACCTAGTAATGGTATTTATCCTGTCAGCAGTTCCTGAGTATTTAGTGTTTTATATCTTGATCTGTCTTTATTATTTGAGGAAAAGTCCTTAACTTTCCCCATTCCTTTCTGATGAATAGCTTGGGTTATAGAAGTTTGGTCCCGTCACTAAGCACTACAGATCCCCTGCTGTTTTTATAGGTTGACTTTTGACACAGACTACTTCTGTTCAAGGAGCTCATTGTTATTAAGTTAGTGCCAGTTTATACCAGAACTTAAAACTTTTAAAGCACATTTAAATAGACTTCTTATTAGTTTTTTGGTTGATGTTTAAAATTGTCTGGTGTTTTTTTTTTCCTAATGACCCAAATAGCACATGCTCAATGTAAAAAAAATTATTCAGAAAATATATAAATCATAAAGAAGAAAGAAAAGCTCTCCCATAGTTCTATTCCACCAAACTAGTCACTTTTTTTTAAAAAAGATTTTATTTATTTATTTGTTAGAGAGAGAGAGAGAGCGCGAGCACAGGCAGACAGAGCGGCAGGCAGAGGCAGAGGGAGAAGCAGGCTCCCTGCCAAGCAAGGAGCCCGATGTGGGACTTGATCCCAGGACGCTGGGATCATGACCTGAGCTGCTTAACCAACTGAGCCACCCAGGCATCCCAAACTAGTCACTTTTACTTTTTTATATGATTCTATCTACATCTATCTATATTGTATATATATAAAACATATATACCTATACATATATATAGATCTATATGCTTTTCAAGTTTTTTTTTTGTTTTCCCCAGAATGAAGTCCTTTTATATATACTGTTTTGTAATCTTCTTTTCCCTAACCTATATAATGTTTTGATTGTTTTAAATAGTTGTATAGGATTTCATAGAATGGATATAATTTACTTAGCTAATTCCCTATTGACAAAGCTATTTAGGTTGCTTATGATTTTTCAGTAATTTAACCCCTGGATGGTAAACATTTTTCTGCATCCATTTTTGAGTAGTTGTGTTATTTTTGTTTTTTGATGCATTCTTAGAGTTTAATTCATGTGTCAAAGGCTGTAAACCTACTAACTGATTATGAAAGTACCTTTTTCTAACCACATTTGGGTATTATCAGTCATTTTAATATTTTTTTCAGTGTGATAACAAAACTAATGTCTGAGTGAATAATTCCTGTTTCTTTGATTATTAGAGATTAAACATACCTTCATGTTTTTTGGCCACTTGCATTTTTTCTGAGATTAATTTTGTGTTATATAGTCTTGCTTATTTTCCTAAGATATGTATATTTTGAAAACGGCAGAATTTATTTCTTGAGATATTTTAAAATTATACTATTATATACTCTGTGATATATATTTACATATTATAAAGTTATATTACAAATGATTTTGTTTTTGCTGAACTTAATTTCTTACTTAGCTAGTTATTTTCAAGTATTGGCATAGGAAAGTAATTAACTAGTAAAAGAAAACCAAGCTTGTTAGAATCATTTATTTGTCTAAAATACAAATGAAGAGAATTAAAATTCTTAATGCTTATTTGCACTTTAAGATACCTATTTTGGTTTAAATGTTTTTAGTTTGCTCACATCTGGTTCTTGACCATGCTGTAGATAAGAGATGCCTATATAAAGGTGTATCTGTATTTTTACTTATTCATCATTGTTAAAATGAAAGGAATTGGAAATTGTTAATTGAAGTACTCATTTTAGCAAACTATGATCAGAAGATGCTTTGATATAATCTTTCCACATGGTAAGGAGCATGTTTTTATTTTATTGCTTTTAGAAGAAAAACAACAGTGAAGACATTATGCATTTATGCAGACTACAAATCTGATGAAAGCTATACTCCAAGCAAGATCTCAGTCAGAGTAGGAAATAATTTTCACAATCTTCAAGAAATTCGGGTATGTTTTTCACATTTTAAAAATATGTTCTCCTGTGACTCTTGCTCTTTAGAAAATAGTTACATTTGATATTAGATTAGAAAGATTAAAATGTTAATACATGAAAGGAATATTGTTAATATTTAAGAAAGCATTTAAAATTTTTTATATTTAAAATTTTTTTGATTCGATTGTCATCTTAGTTTTTTCCCAGTGTTTTATTACAGAAATTTTCAGATGTACCGAAAAGCTGAATTGTATAGTGAACCCCAGTATACTCACCTCCTAGAATCTATAATTATTAATGTTTTGCTGTATTTGATTTATTATTAACTGTCCATCAATTCATCTAATTTTTGTATGCATTTCAAAATAACTTGCAGGTATTTGTACTTATCACCCCAAATACTTCAGCGTAATATATGGTTACTGGAGTTATGAATATTTGCTTCAGGTTTATTTTTTATTTTTTAAGGTACCATTTATATGCAGTTTCCACAGATCTTAAGTATATTATTCATGAGTTTTTACAAATGCAAAAACATATGTGTAACCCTGGCTCCTATTAACATAGAGAACATTTTCACTACCCCATTAAATTCCCTCATATCTCTTCCCAATCAATCTCAATCTCTATCCTACTCTCAGAGGTGAGTGTTGTTCTAATTTTTTTTGTTTGCTCATTCATTCATTCATTTATTATGTAGATCATTTTATTCTGTTCTAGCATATCATATAAATGGAATCACAGGTGGTGTAACTTCTTGTGAAGCTTCTTTCACTCAGCCTAATTTTTTGACAGTCCATCCATATTGTTGCGTGTAGCAGTACTTCATTTTTCTATATTCCTGAGTTATACTCCATTGTTTGAATATGATCCCAGTTTGTCTGTTATATAACTTTTCGAAGCTATCAGGATAATGCTTTTGTGACCTGAATGTTATTAGTGCTAAAATATTTATATTTCAGAGATACTTCAGTGAGTTTGAACTTTGTACTTGAAAAGTTCTGGCCCTTTGCATCTTTTCTTGTCAGAAAGTTATTGAGTTCAAATAATCATTAAAATCTTTTGAATTAGGTGATTCTGAAAGATCTGAGAAGCACCTGTGATTTTTGAAAGACTTCTAGCCAATTTGTGGCCTGGACTCTTACTTGAGTTAGTGTTTATAAGACCCTGTCTCTACATTTATATTTCATCCCTGAGTTAGTAATAAAATAACTTAATAAGAATCACATATACTTTCATTACTTACTCATTAAATGCAGTGTTGTTTCTTTGTGAAATTTGTTTATGTGTTGACAAATAAGGTCATTGTCACCCACAGATATTTTGGTTTTTTATATTTTTCATCCTTTGAGGTAAGTTTGCAACTTTTTTGAGATGACCACCTGGTCTTATTCCAGTTATCTTCCTTTACTTTTAAGGAATGTGAAATAAGTCAAGCAGAAAACAGAATTGTCACATGGTTTCACTCACACATTGAGTACAAGGAATAGCACAGAGAACCATAGGGGAAGGGATGGAAAACTGAAGGGGGAGAAAATCAGAGAGGGAGATGACCCATGAGAGACTATGGACTTTGGGAAACAAACTGAGGGTTTCAGAGAGGAGGGTGGTGGGGTGATGGGGTCGCCAGATGATGGGTATTGAGGAGGGCACGTGTTGTGTGATGAGCACTGGGTGTTATACGAAGCTAATGAATCATTGAACAGTACATCAAAAACTACCATACAGTGGCTAACTGAACATTAAAAAAAAAAAAGGGAATGATCCTATAAATTTTCTTGACTACTAATTTGTCTTTAAAAAAATCACTCTAGGGCGCCTGGGTCGCTCAGTTGGTTAAGCGACTGCCTTCAGCTCAGGTCATGATCCTGGAGTCCCGGGATCGAGTCCCACATCGGGCTCCCAGCTCCATGGGGAGTCTGCTTCTCCCTCTGACCTCCTCTCTCATGCTCTCTCTCACTGTCTCTCTCCCAAATAAATAAATAAAATATTAAAAAAAAAATAAATCACTCTAAGTAAGATATTCCTTTTTTCGTTTAAAAATACTTATTTTGTGTGACCATAGGTTAATATGTACTTTCCATGCTTGAATAAATTCATAAATAGATCAGTTCTTCATTTTTCTTTGTCAGTTTCTTCATTTTATCCAGTGCTTTTTTCATTCAGAATATCTTAGATTCTTTTTATTACCACAATTACATTGGGCTTTTTGCTAGCCCTTTTAGTCATACGATACATTTAATCAGTGTTAATCAGTGTACGATACATTTAATCAGTCATATGATACATTTAATCATTTAATACAAAATTAAACATTTTGTATTTATCACATGATTGGATTATTCATATTGAGCAACGTTTTGGGAATAGAGCTGCCTTTTTCTGGTTTAAAGTAAAGGTTTATCATATAATCCCTCTGGTGGGTTGAATTATGTGACACTGAAAATAAAGTTTGATCCAAGCTATGTGGCATATATTTGAAATATCCACTAGATGTCACTGTTGTCCTTTAATTGCTAGTCTCCTAATCTAGTTGTTACTAAGACCTTCGTTGTAACTCGTTTTTCTCGGAGTATATGTATTCAAATATTCTCTGATGCATTTTGGGAAATGTACATCTTCATACATGATTTCCAGGTTTAAGTGTTAAATATATATTTTGTATTCTTTTGTAAACTGGACAAACTTGAAATATTTAGACCATTGCAGAATACTTTTAATCTAGTTTTTGCTTCTATTATATCATTTAAGTACTGAAATATTAGCCACATAGAATAAGGGCTCTTTTAGGTAGTCTCTTAATTTTATTCCAAGTGTGTTTATATTTCTGTGTAGTGACCACATAGCCTCATGAGACCAGTAATACTAAATATTACCAGGTGATAATGTAAGTTGTTTTCCTGAAAAATTTAATGAACATACTGCTTTTCTGCCACAGTTCTCACTAAGGAACCATAATTTTTGAATTTTGCTTTAAAATATTAGTGCTGCCTTTGCAGCTCATGATATAAAGTATACTTTATCTTTTAATTATACATCTATATGTGATTTATTCTGTTTACCTTTTTTCTAAGTTAAAGAAATAATCTGGTATTATTTTTTTTTATTTTAAAATTTATTTTTTTTAATTTTTAAAAAATATTTTATTTATTTATTTGACAGACAGAGATCACAAGTAGGCAGAGAGGCAGGCAGAGAGAGGGGGGAAGCAGGCTCCTTGCCAAGCAGAGAGCCTGATGTGGGGCTCGATCCCAGGACCCTGGGATCATGACCTGAGCCGAAGGCAGAGGCTTTAACCCACTGAGCCACCCAGGCGCCCTGGTATTTTGTTTTTTAAGGGAAGATAAGCAGATCATGATTTTATTTTCTTACATTACTCTATAGGATGTAAATTGTTATTTTTAAAAAAATCTTCTAACTCAAATACTAAGACAAATGATTAAAGTAGTGTTAACTTTTATGAGGCTTTTAGAGCCATCATTTCATTAGTTATAGGACTGATTTAACTGAGTGGAAAATCCAGCTAAATCTTTTTATATTTTTCCATGGTGGGTTGCCCACGGGAAGGTGTAGTATGTATTGGAGTGTTTAATGGGTTTTCCTTTTTTAACTAGAAATTATGGATTTGTTTACTTGAAACACTCTAAAAACCTATTTCCTGTCATTTTATTATTGATTTGAGTTGGTAACTTTACAAATATTTAGTTCAGGGCAAGAAAAGCTGATGGCTACCCTGTCTTATCAAAAAATTATTCTTTTTCTATCATATGTTTTCCTTCATTTCAGTTATAAAGCACACTATTCTATCTTGATCCTTGTAACCTCTGTTGAAAAATCTCTGAGAAGAGATTAAGCCTTCCCTTTACTCTTCTAGGGTGCATATTTCAACCTCTATACCTGAGGAGGGACTTACAATGGAAATAAGGTTTAGGCTTTCTACTTAATGGTTATAAGATACTCAAACTAGGTTTGGTCGGATAAAATGCTTTTGATGCCAAAACTGTTGAATAACTTCCTTGATAACATGATGAATTCATTTATGCCACTAATTCTACTTTTTTGTTTTTAAAAGTGTCCACCCTACAGTAATTGGGAACCAACAACCTAAGAACATTTCATGATATGTTTGTAACGTATTGCTTCCACACAAACTCCTTTTTTTTTTTAACACAAACTACTTGTATGTAGAAGTGAGGACTTAGCATTTCAGAGTCTTTATGGCATTATCTTCTGAAAACACATCATCTCAGTTTGTAATTTTTGTGGAAGAAGTCATGTTCATCATATTATTGAAGTTATTCCACAGAAATTTTCAAATAAAGATAAATGCATTTAAAATTTTTATTTATCGGGCGCCTGAGTGGCTCAGTGGGTTAAGCCTCTGCCTTCGGCTCAGGTCATGATCTCAGGGTCCTGGGATCGAGTCCCGCATCGGGCTCTCTGCTTGTCAGGGAGCCTGCTTCCTCCTCTCTCTCTGCCTGCCTCTCTGCCTACTTGAGATCTCTCTCTGTCAAATAAATAAAATAATCTTTAAAAAAATTTTTTTTACTTATCTATCTGCCTATTTATTTATGTATTTATTTTCAAGTAGACTCTATTCCCAGTGTGGGGCTTGAACTCATGACCCCGGAGATTGAGATTCCCGAGCTCTATGGACTGAATCAGTCAGGCACCCTGCTTTTAAAATTTTTAAACCATTTGCCTTTTAGCATTATGTTTTGGTTTAATGCTGTTTTTTTCCTCTGCCCTTAGAAGGAAAAATATGTTTGAAGGAAATGTTTTGTCATTTAGAGTGAGAAATGAAAGAATAGTCTGTCTTAGATGTAACCATTTTTTAAAAAGATTTTTATTTATTCATTTGACAGAGATCACAAGTAGAGAGAGAGGCAGGCAGAGTGAGAGAGGGGTAAGCATGCTCCCTGCTAAGCAAGGAGCCGGATGTGGGGCTCGATCCCAGGACCCTAAGATCATGACCCGAGCTAAAGGCGGAGGCTTAACTCACTGAGCCACCCAGGCGCCCACATGTAACCATTTTAATCGTAGAAAACATCTCTAGGTAAGATTCAAGAAAACTAAGTCCTTTCCAGTTGGCCAACTATTTACCTTTTAAAAAATGATTATAGAAATTTTTGTACTTAAATATGAAACTAAAGTGAGTTATTAGATGTAGAATGACAGCTCTCAAAATTATTTCTATACAGTTCTGTAAAAAACAACTTGTTAACTGAAGATTAAAAAGGTATTTTCAGCATATGTGAAAATTGTCGTTTGATTCATTGTTAGCATTCTGCTTCTAAAATTTGTGACCGCAAAAGGATAGAATATTAATGGAGCATAAGATTGTGCACTTAAGTGAATTTTAGTTTTGTTTTTGTCTTCAGATAATAAAGCTGTTGCCAAAGGTGTTTTCTGTTTTTTTTTTTTAAGGGGATGCTTGAAACAAATCTTCAGTGTTAAGAGAGCTGAAATATTTTTCTTTCCTTCCGTGTGGGCAAGACTTTTGGCTCTCTTCCTTGTGTCTTGAATCGGTAGCATGGCTATGGGAGTCCATATTTGGTACTTTGACAAAAGTGGTTAAAAAGTCAGCTCTTCTGTTAGCATAACATTTGCTATTATAATTTGAGTTCTGTTAATGTGTGTGGTAGAGTAAGAAGATGCAAAGTTTCTGACTCTATCCATCGATCTTAAAATCTACTTATATTTACTTTCTGATGAGGGGTCTGTTTTAAACAACTTGATATAAAGTAGAATGATTTAGGTGGTACCTATAAACATAAATTGGTTTGATAAGACAGTGTTTAATTTATTGAGCCTTTGGAAAAAAAAAGTTTTGCTTAATTAAGCTAGTTTAAAAGAAAATGTTTTCAAAAATTAGTTTTTGTAACTGACCCTGGGACATCTTTGACATGAGTGTGGAACACTTTGTTGTGATACAGATAATTTTTAGGCCAGAAATGTTATCTTCTCTTATCCCTCTCAAAAATAACATATGCAATTTTTATAAAGTTAGTCATGATTATATACATTACTTATTTCCAAAATGGAGTTACGATGACTATGCATTTGGGGTTATTTCCTTTTGAATCTAAAATGTTACACAGTGGAATATTATATATATATTTTTAAAGATCTTATTTATTTATTTTGAGAGAGAGGGGAGGGACAGAGACAGAGGAGAGAGAAAATCTCAAGCTGACTCCACACCGAGTATGGGGACCCATGCGGGGCTTGATCTCCAGACTGAGATCATGACCAGAACCAAAACCAAGAGTGGGATGCTTTTTTTTTTTTTTTAATATTTTATCTATTTATTTGAGAGAGAGCATAAGTAAGGAGAAGGTCAGAGAGAGAAGCAGACTCCTCGTAGAGCTGGGAACCTGATGTGGGACTCGATCCCAGGACTCCAGGATCATGACCTGAGCTGAAGGCAGTTGCTTAACCAACTGAGCCACCCAGGCGCCCAAGAGTATGATGCTTAACTGACTGAGCCACCCAGGTGACCCTATATGTATTTTTAAGAGATTAATATTCTTGTAACTTTTGGTTTTTTGTTTGACCACAAACTTAGACTGCAGTGGTGTAATCTGGCATTCCCATTACACAACAGACTCATGCTTTGTTCATTGGATATTTATTTATGGCCTTTTAAGTGCCAGGCACTGTATTAGATACTGAGGATACAGTTAAAGAAAGTCACTCTTTCTGCCCTTAAGCCCTTCATAGTTTGGTGGAAACAATAGGCAAATAAATAAAGAATTACAACAGACTCTAGTAAATAAATACACATGGGACCGTACAAATGCAATGGAATATTAGGAGCAATGTTTTAAAATTTTTTTCTAAAAGAGGTGATGGTTCACCTGAATCTTAAGGATAAATATAAAACCTACTCAGGTGGGGAATCAAGTGGAGGCATTTTAGAGGGGTCATAGCATATATAAAAGTATAGAAACAGGAGCGCATGGCCTAGTGGCAGAACTGCAACTAATTTGGTATTTCTGATAACTGGGTAGGTAAGGGGGAATGGCAAAAAAGACTGAAGTGTTTATTTATTCTACACATTTATTGTGATGATAATGGTAATATGGCGTCTCTACATAAGGAGTTTACATTCATTCAGGGAACAAATGTGTGATTGTTACATGAAAATACATAGACAAAAATCAGATTGTGCTTACTCTAAGACTTTTAGGGATTTTAGACTTTAAATGAGGAGGCACTGATAAAATTTAATCTTGGGAATATTGGGGCTGGACAATGTGAAGACTGAATAGGTATTATCCAGGTGAAAATTATGAGGATTTAACCAAAAGGCCATGGAATTGTATTCAAAAGAAAGGGATGTATTTAAAGTAGAATCAACAGAGCTTGTGACTGATTATTACCTAGGGTATAGTGGAAGTATGGGTAGGGGTTCAAGTAGTTAGAAGAAGGCATTTAGAATTCTTCTCATGTTTGGCAGCTGGTTGAATGCTGTATTAATCAGAAATGGAATGTAGAGGTAAGGAACATTGGGGATGGAGAGAAAGGTTAAGCTAATAAGATTAATTTTTATCACTGATTCCTGGTAGATGGAGGGCTTTTAAGGGGGTAGTCAGGTAATTGGATCTGAACTGGAGGAAAAAAGTCTAGGTTAGAGGTGCAGCTGTGAGAATTATTAGTGTGTAAGTAGAAGCTTAGGTGTGAGTTCTGATTGATTCAGGGAACATGCATACTAGAAAAGAAGACTGCTGGGGCTGGAACTGTGGAAATGCCAGTGTTCAAGGGCTGGGAAGAAAAAGTGATTCAATGAGAAAAAGTTGAGAGGAGCTGCCAGCGATGAGAAGAAATCGAGAGACAGTTGTCACAGAAGCTAGGAATGGTCAGGAATATCCAGTCAGATAGGGACTGAAAGCTTCCTACCTAAGCTTGTGTTACATGTTTTAATAGGCAATTTAATGCAATTCTGTACTAAGGCGGCTTCTGCAAGTAGTTTAATCACTCTTTGGAGCAATAGTTTCTGCATTTATAGATTGGAGACTAATGAAATTATTTAATAGCAGGAATTCAGCTTTTCCTACCCTAGTATTTGGGCCAAGTAAGAAGATTCTGAAGGGGATTCTTGTTTTGTTTCATAATGCTTTGAATGGGAAGGTTTTATACTGCAGATGCATACTTCAACTTTGAAGATGATGAGGTTTTTCTGAAGAGCATTGTGCTCTAGAGTCGCTTTTTCTCAAGTGTTCTTTCACAGCGGTTATGGAAGAACTGCGCTGTTTCTTGTAGGCAGGGTGACAGTAGTAACAGCCAAGGGCAATGAAAACAAAAAACAAAATTAAAAACCTTTATTTAATTGCATGGCAGGATACAATACAATAAAAATTTGCGCTTATGAAAATGAAAATGCTGTGGTTTCAGAGATGTAGGTTATCAACCCCTTTTATATAAGGAAAGCCTACTGAGTGAGCGTGACCAGCTCAACAGGGTGGGAGAGGGAGGGGGGGCTGGCTGAGAACTTAGCACAGTGTCAAAAACAGTAGGCCTGGGGCGCCTGGGTGGCTCAGTGGGTTAAGCCTCTGCCTTCGGCTCAGGTCATGATCTCAGCGTCCTGGGATCGAGCCCCGTATCAGGCTCTCTGCTCAGCAGGGAGCCTGTTTCCTCCTCTCTCTCTCTCTCTGCCTGCCTCTCCGCCTACTTGTGATATCTGTCAAATTAATTAATTAATTAATTTTAAAAAAACCAGTAGGCCTTTAATAGAAAGTTGTCAAATAAGTAAGTATACCAGCATTCGGTCCCTATGCTTGCCACTGATCCATGCTTGCGTAGTTTGCTTCAAAAAAGATTATTTGGGCAAGTCTGATTCCTTCTCTCAAAAATTAAAATTTGTTAATTGTGGTAAAAAACAAAATTTACCATCTTCACATTTTTAAGTGTATAGTTCAATAGTTTTAGGTGTATTCACATTGTTGCACAACAGATACCCAAATTTTTTTTCATCTTGCAAAACTGAAAATCTATATCCATTAAGCACCTCCTCATTTTCCCCTCACCTTAGCCCTTGATAACCACCATTCTACTGTCTGATCCTATGCATTTGACCACTTTAGATACCTCATGTAAGTGGGCTCATAGTATTTGTCTTACTGTGACTGGCTTATTTCACTTAGCACCAAGGTTCATCCAGGTTGTAGTAGGATATCTTCCCTTTTTAAGGATAAATAATATTCCACATCATGTGCATCCATCCACTGCTGATGGACCTTCCACAAGAGGTGTGAAAATGCTGCTGTGAACATGAGTGTGTAAACATAAATGTTTCTTTTGGGTATATACCCAGAAGTGGGCTTGCAGGATGAGATGATAGTTCTATTTGTAATTTTTTGTCCTTCTCAGAAATTGGCAAGTTAGCAGCAAGACTTGATACAGAGTTAGTGATATGGAGAGGATGGGAAGGTGGAGGCCATGTACATTCTGAAGTTTTAAAGTTAGAAGAGTAAAGACATGTGGGAGAAAGTAGGTAATGAGACTATTAACTTTTTCAGAAAACTAATTCCAAAAGTACTGACGATAAAGTATCTATCGATACTGACGATAAAGTATTTATTTATTTTTTTAAAGATTTTATTTATTTATTTGACAGAGATCACAAGTAGGCAGAGAGGCAGGCAAAGACAGAGTGGGGAAGGAGGCGATATGGGAGCAGGTAGGATGGTGTAGAATGAATAGAGTGGATGCAGGGACACAGTCAGATTGACCAGCAGAGAAAAAAATAGAGTTGAATAAATGACTGGTGCTCCCAGTGTTCATTTGCTGACCACTGTGGTACCTGGTTATTTACTTTCTCTGGGGTATGTAAACTTTTTAGTAAGCCCCCTTTCCCTGGAGAAACTTTTGAACACAAATTTCTTTATTCTTGGCAACTAAAAATGGCCCTGATTAGAATAGAGGGAGCTGCAGTAAATTTTGCTGAAAACTGCCTGCTGAAAAATTTTGTCTTAATTTTAAAGTGTATTTTAATTGAGGTCAGCCCACTCAGGACCTTCATTTTTTTCCCTCAGCCTCTTATTTTATGCATGGTGAATGAAGAATTAATAATCTCTAAAAATTAGAGGCCAGTAGCAAAATTTTGATGAGATCAGTGCTATGTTTGGAAGAGAAGAATCTGTACATGAATTTTGATTTAGATTGGATTGACCATCACAGAACGGGTTTTTGAGTCCTCTTGTTCACTGTTACTTGTATTTGTCACCTCTGCTGTTGATTCAGCACTCTCAACACGCATGTCACTGTGCTAAGCAGTCACCACTCACTATTTCATTCTGTCTCCAAAGCTCAAGTGGTGATCAGATGTTGTTGTTATCCCTGTTCAGGGAAAGTTGAGACTTAGGTTACATGAACCTTTTGCTATGTGGCTCACTCTAAATGTGAGAATGTTAGAGCTGAAAGAAATTTTAGAGGTAACCTATTTCATCAAAAACTTAGATGCTAAGCAATCAGGCAGGTAATGTAACAGCAGGATTCCATGCCTTTATGCAAAGGGGGCAGCTTCTATGCAGTTTCAGCCTTTATGGCCACATGGGAATGTAGGCCCAGTGCTGTCACTGGGAAACTTAAAAATTTCCCAATTTTTAAAATATGCTGGGCAAACAAGGTAGGTCCACAAGTTAGCAACTTCCAATAAAGTACAATCCCATTATTTTACAAATGAGACCCAGAAGTGGAGTGAACACCCCAATGTTCCACAGCAAGTCAGTGGCATAGCTGGGAATCAACATGCATTCCATATTCCTTCCATTTTTTCCTTAAAATCACATTAGATTATAAATTACCGTACTATTTCCTTAAATTTTTCAGAATAATTGAAGTGTGGAGCCAAGGAAATGAGCTAATGACAGGGGATAGGTTGACTGTAGGATTTTGAAATGTATCTAAAAATTTTTTACTTCCTCGATATATTCTATTGAAAATTGATACTGTGATGCTAATGCTTTTGGCATAAACATTTATAAATATTTGCTTTTCTTTCTGCTGATTGCTTTCCTTAATGATTATATAAAGAGCATTAAACAATGTAATTTGGAGCAAAAAATTTCTAAGCGTAAAAGAAAAAGAATCTCCAAGCCTCTGAGTAAAAGAGTGAGAATATTGGAGTTGAAACTGTGGGGATGATATAAGCCAATTGATTCTTTCTTTTCTGGTCATTTTACCTTCATAAGGGAGTTAAGAAAAAATCATCATTCTGGGGTTTGCACGTTTGGGGGTGGGGTGGGTGGTTTTTCGTTTTGTGTTTGCAATTACAGTTGATGGTAGAAAACAGAAACAGTAGCTCCGCAATCTCAGCAACATTTTCAGAACAAATCGTCTACTTTGTAATTAGCTTAGAATGATAATTAGCTAATTGAATGGTCCACAGCTAGTCTTGATCTTGGTGCTTAAGTAAGTAGGACAGAGGCACTAGGCAGAGGCGATCCCTAAGGAACTCTGATGAGAAAAGATCTAGATTCAAACTAAGCGGTACCATAACTTTAAGACAGTAGTAGGGAAATTGTCCAGATAATATGTTAGCTCAGTTTTTATTTAGCCTGAAGTCTTTTATCTTATTCCAAATTAATATGGTGTTTACTAAGTAGCTGTGTGAATTTTTTCTTTCTTATTTTTGATAATGAAGAGTGTAAGTTCTTGCTGTGGGGGGCACCTGGGTGATTCATTCAGTTAGGGGTCCAATTCTTGCTTTCTGCTCAGGTCACGATTTCGGGGTCGTGAGATTGAGCCCCACATCAGGCTCTGTGCTCATTGGGGAGTCTTGCTTGAGATTTTCTGTCTCCCTTTCCTCCTACCTGCTGTGTGTGCTTTCTCTCTCTCCAAATAAATGAATAAATCTTAAAATAAGTTCTTGCTCTGGGTCCTCTATATCCCATAGGGTCCCATCCTTTGCTACCAAATAAATAAAATTATCACATGGTGACAGGTACCTCACATTAAAAATACATAATATCAAGAGAATGAGAAGATAAGCTACAGACTGGGAGAAAATATTTGCAAAAGGCACATCTGATAAAAGATTGTTATCCAAAATATATAAGATACTTTTAAAACTCAACAATAAGAAAGCAAACAAGAGGCCAAAGGCCTTAATAGACACCTCACAGAAGATTTGCGGATGGCAGATAAGTATATGAAAATATACTTCACATCATGTCTTCAGGGAAATGCAAATTAAAATGAGATACCACTGGGGCACCTGGGTGGCTCAGGGGTTAAGTTAAACCTCTGCCTTTGGCTCAGGTCATGATCTCAGGGTCCTGGGATCGAGCCCCGAATTGGGCTCTCTGCTCAGCGGGAAGCCTGCTTCCTAGGCTCTCTCTGACTGTCTCTCTGCCTGCGTGTGATCTCTCTGTCAAATAAATAAATAAAATCTTCAAAAAAAATGAGATACCACTACAAACCTATTAGAATGGCCCAAGTCCAAAACACTTGCCCGATGCTGGCAAGGATGGGGAGCAGCATGGGCTTTCCTTCATTGCTGACAAGAATACAAAATGGTCCAGCCACTTTGGAAGACAGTTTGGTGGTTTCTTACATGATAAACATACTAGCAATATGATTCAGCAGTAGTGCTCCTTGAAAACTTACACATCCCCCCAGAATCCTGCACATGGATGTTTTATAGAGTTTTACTAATCGTAAAAATTTGGATGTCCTTCAGTAAGTGAATAGATTAATAAAGTGAGTGTCCTTCAGTAAATGAATAGATTGATAAACTGGGGTACATCCAGACAATGGAATGTTACTCAGCACAAAAAAGAAATGATCTGTCAAGCTGTGAAAAGACATATGCCTAAAAAGTGAAAAAAAGAGTTTGTATAATTCCAAGTATGTGGGATTATTTGTATAATTTCAACTATATGACATTCTGAAAAAGGCAAAACTATGGAGACAGTAGGAAGATTAGGAGCTAGGAGTTGGGGAGTGGTAGGAGGGATGAATAGGCAGAGCACAGAGGATTTTTAGGGCACCGAAAATACTCTGCAGTATACTATAATGATGGATACATGTCATTACACATTTGTTCAAACCCATAGACTGCACAACACCAAGAGTGAACCCTAATGTTGATAATGAGGGAGGCTCTGCATGTGGTGGGGTGGGCAGGAGGCTTATGAGAAATAGCTGTACCTTCCTCTTAATTTTGCTGTGTATCAAACTGCTCTAAAAATTGTCTTTTTCTAAAAAATTATATACATATAATAATTTTTTAGTAAAAGACAATTATATATATATGGCATATATATATATCTATATACACCACACATATAAATATATATATACGCCATATATATATATAGTACTCTCTATCTCCTTTCCAACCTCTCAGGGAAACAAGTTTTCATAGGATTTGACTGGCATGTTGAGTTCATCTGAAGTAATTACAATACCCTGGCAACTTCTGATTTCCCTACTTCTTCCCTAAGACTACATACTTGCTGCAGAGCAAGTGAGATTTCATAATAATGAGTACCCTAATATTTTTCTATAAGATAGGAAAACATCTCCAATTTTATAATAGAAATCAATAAAATAATTAACAACGAACTTATAGGCAGTTACTACTAAAATGCCATTTTAGTGTATTTTTATCTATTTGTATTTAGAAAGCAAGTTTGAAAATACACAGATTCTAATTCTGTAAAATGTTAAGACTAAATAGTGTTTTTTTAAAAGATTTTAATTATTTATTTGATAGAGAGAACACAAGCAAGGGGAGTGGGAGAGTGAGAAGCAGGCTCCCCATGAGCTCTCAATCCCAGAACCCCAGGATTATGACCTGAGTTGAAGGCAGATGCTTAATGACAGAGTCACCCAGGTGCCCCTAAATAATTTTGTTTTACTGTAATTTTAAAAGAAGAATCCCTGATAACATAATCTTATATTCTTTAACTTAACTGAATCAGTTTTGTATGAGTTAACCTAAGTATTCAGATTCAGTAAACGCCTCTGAAGTTATGGAAAAGGTACTCTTTAGTACCTTTTAGTACCTATTTAGTAGTAGATAATGTATAGATAGTAGTAGATAGTGTGTTTAGAGTGTGTGTGTGTGTGTATTTTAAAGATTTTATTTATTTATTTGACAGAGAGAGGGAACACAAGCAGAGAGAGAAGGAGAAGCAGGCTTCAATACAAGCAGAGAGAGAGGGAGAAGCAGGTTTCCTGCCGAGCAGAGAGCCCGATGTGGGGCTCGATTCCAGGACCCTGAGATCAGGCCTGAGCCGAAGGCAGAGGCTTAACCCACTGAGCCATCCAGGCGCCCCTAGAGTGTGTTTTTGCTTTTTCCCTCATTTCACTTAATTGTAGTGAATCTAGCCAATCAAAAATATTGTTTACGTAGTTTGTCTCTTTTTATAATAGTCATATACAGTAGTAAATGTGGCCTTTGACTTATTCCTCTAATTGCTGTTTCTTTGAGATTCATGAGAAAAATGAATAGCCCTTTTATTTTATTTTTAATATTTTTTAAAGGTTTTATTTTTTATTTGTCAGAGAGAGAGAGAGTGCTCAAGCACAAGCAGAGGGTAGGCAGGCAGAGGGAGAAGCAGACACCCCGCTGAACAAGGAGCCCAGCGTGGGATTCGATCCCTGGGATCGTGACCTGAGTAGAAGCAGACACTTAACTGACTGAGCCACCCAGGCATCCCATGAATAGCCCTTTTAAAAAATACTGCATCTGTTTTCTTTTTTTTTTTTTATTTTTTTTTTTAAGATTTTATTTATTTATTAGTTAGAGATAGAGAGCAAGCACAGGCAGACAGAGAGGTAGGCAGAGGCAGAGGGAGAAGCAGGCTCCCTGCCGAGCAAGGAGCCCTATGTGGGACTCGATCCCAGGACGTTGGGATCATGACCTGAGCCGAAGGCAGCCGCTTAACCAACTGAGCCACCCAGGCATCCCTACTGCATCTGTTTTCATTGTCCACTAACTATTATACTCATTTTAGATATAATTGCTAAAACCTCAAAACTTAATCTGAAAGCTCTATTTTCCTGTTTTATGAACTAGAGTTAAGAGATGTTACACACAAAACTTGGTAAGCAATGACTGTGATGCCAGTAGTCTTAAAAGCTTATTCTTCCAAGAGTTGAATTTCCTATTTTTTTTTCCTTTTTCCTTTTCTTTTTTTTAAATTGGGAACTGCTTGAAAGATATCATGTTCCTAGCCAATTATAAATACTATATTTTGGCCTCATTGTTTTGTAAAATTGCTTTTAAAGAAGTTCTCTTCAGGGTGCCTGGGTGGCTCAGTTGGTTAAGCGACTGCCTTCGGCTCAGGTCATGATCCTGGAGGCCCGGGATCCAGTCCCACATCTGGCTCCCTGCTCAGTCGGGAGTCTGCTTCACCTACTGACCTCTCTCCTCTCATTCTTTCTCTCTCTCCCTCTCAAAGAAATACATAAAATCTTAAAAAAAAAAAAAAAAGAAGAAGTTCTCTTCAGTGGTATTCCATAGACCTACATTGAAGCATATAGGAAATTATAAAATCTATTATTGTAATTCTGTTAGGAATATTGTTGAGGATGTAGTCCACTATATCACAAAGTGGTCTTTTAATACAGATCCAGAATAAAAATACCCTTCCAGTCTGGATTCAGGAAAGAGCATTTTAGTTATTATAATACACACACACACACACATACACATACACACAGGTTCCTCTGCTCAAGACCTTTTAGCTTAAGGAGTTGGGTAGATATGAAAAACCTCCTGTTGAGAGGGGACAATGGTTGGGTGGGAGGAATATGGCAACTGTGTTAGTCACTGATAGATGGTATTAGCGGTTGTTTTTGTAGTTAAAAATTTGCACATGTGATAAAGTGGACTTAATGATAGCTCTTTGGAAACTAATGTGTTTATAAGTAGAAGAACCTCTGTGCTGTGTCAGAACAAATAATGATATCCACTTTGCTTTGACTGCCAGGAACCAGGGGGCCAAATTTGTGACCCCCTGGTCACAAATAATTAATAATTGTATATATATTTTTGTACAGTAATTATATCCTTCTGTCATTTGTTTAGTAATTTTATGGAATTTTTCTTTTTTTTTTTTTTAGTTTTTAAATTCCATTTAACATACAGTGTTATATTAGTTTCAGGTTTACAATGTTGTGATTCAACACTTCTGTAAATCACCTGGTGCTCAGCATAGCAAGTGAACTCCTTAGTCCCCGTCACTTATTTCACCCCTCCCCCATCCATCTCCCCTCTGGTAAGCATCAGTTTCTGCTCTGTAGTAGAGTGAACTCATGGTATTTGTCTTTTTCTGACCTGCTTATTTCGCTTAGCATAATACTCTCTCGCTCCATCTGTAGTAGTTGCAAATGGCAAGATTTTCTTTTTTATGGCTGAGTAGTATTCCATTGTGTGTATATATTTACATATATATGTGTATATACACCACATCTTCTTTATCATTCTCAGTCGATGGACACTTGGGCTATTTCCATAATTTGGCTACTGTAGATAATGCTGCTATCAGAGTTGCATGTATCCTTTTGACTTAGTATTTTTATATTCTTTAGAGAAATACCTAATAGTACAATTGCTGGATCATAGGGTAGTTCTTATTTTTAACTTTTTTTTTCTTCTGGCAAGTAATAATCATTTTTCATTTTTAAGTTTTTATTTAAATTTCAGTGAGTTAACATACACCGAAATATTAGTTTCAGGCGTACATTTTAGTGATCCAGTACTTCCGTGCAACACCTGGTGCTCATCACTTACTTTAACTTTTTGAGGAACCTCCATACTGTTTTTCGGAGTGGCTGTACCAGTCTTCATTCCCACCAGCAGTGCAAGAGGTTTCACTTTTCTCCGCATCCTTGCCAACACCTGTTGTTTCTTGTGTTGTTGACTATAGTATGCCATATTTCTTATCAGCTGCCACAGAACTCTGATGGCTTACACCAGCACAGGGGTAGTATCTGTCTTGATCATCCTTGTGCCTAAGTACCTGGCACATAGGTATTCAGTTAATAGTTTTGCTCTTTTTTTTTTTTTTTTTTTTTTTTGTTCTATGCAATGGCCCTTGGATTTCCTTTAAAAATACTGGAGGGACATTTGTTTTAGCTTTATTGAAGAAAGGGGCCCAAAGCAGATTATTTTTTAAACCAATTCTACCCTCACAGCCCCACTTTATGGTATAAGCATGTGATCTTAGAGATAATGACTGAAGGGAAAGTAATTTACTGGGGAGAATCCAGGAGACTCATAACTTACCTCTTATTATGGCCCAAACATGATGAGCTCAGATTAAGTATGATAAGGAAGGCACTTCAGAGAATGAGAACAAACTGAGGAATGAAAAGAAATCTCTGTCTTCACTCATATACCTTAGTATTTTAGGTAGCTGCTTCACATTTAAGATAATAAAAGTATAAAGAAATCAAAATTTTTCTCAGCTAGTTTGTAAAATCTAGTTGTTAAGTGATAGCTTAATCTAGTTAAACATTTTACTGTTTCTCTGAGGAAGATTAGTGAAAGACATTGAGAAGTGTTCCTTGCTTTAAAATACTTATTTTCTATGAAGAGTTGCCTTGTGTTGAGAGAGAATTGTCTAAGGCAAATGTGGGATTCAAATTTGAAAATTTTCTGTTGACTGAGATATCATGACTCACTGAATTCCATTTAACCTGAATTTGTAGTCATTTGAAACTTGCTGCTATTGCCCCGGAGTCCTGTTGTACTTGCCATTGAACGCAGAGTTCTCTAACCTTGGCTTATAGGGGCAAAAACCCAGTCTGTTTCATAATCTGCAATCTGGGTGTTGAATATTGTATTCAGAGTGGGACAGAAGGATAAGACCTAAGCCAGAGGAAGGAACATGTTTCTTCTAGATTGTCTTTGCCACATGCTGCTTTAATCACAGGTTTTGTAGTCAGATCAGAGTTGCAGTCTTGGTACTGTTACTTCTTTATTTTGTGATTTAGGGCAGTTTCTCTGTTCTTTCTGAGCCTCTGTTTACTTTAAAAAATGAGACTCACAGTACCTGTTTTGTTTGGGTGGTTGTGAAGATGAAATGAGATTAAGCTGTATAAAAACATCTGCAACATATACCAGACACATGGGAGGTTTCTCAGTCAATATAAATTTACATCCTTCCATTTGTCTTTTTTCTTTAGTTTTATAATGGTTATTTACTTTATCCTTACTCATTCATGACTGCACAAGGTTGGAAAGTGCTAGATAAATGTGTCTTCTCTTTACTAAGGGATGCTCCTAGTAATAGAGAGTAATAGACAACCTATTTAGGTTGTCTTAGATTCAGTTCCTTACTACCAGGTCTACATGTGAAGTTTTTTTTTTAAATTAATGTTGATATTTTACATTTCAATATCAATTGCCCAGAGTTGGACAGAGCATATATCCCATGCAGGTTTTCTAGTTTTTGGTTTTTATTCTAATGGAGTTTCCATTGGCAGTGGATTAAATATTACAGATTCAGTTCTTTGAAACTACAGCATCAGTGGCATTAGTATTATGTGGCTTTTAAAAAGGAATACATAGTTTAGCAATTTTAATTTTTCTGATATGATCCAGGTAATAGCATAAGATCTGTTGGATCACATGTTGATCCATTGTGTCAATATACTAGATCTTTCTTTACAAGTTAAGGCAGTAGTTTGCTAACTTGGATATGTCCTTTGATTTTGTACTCTTGTTATTGAAATTTTTTGTGCTTATGGGATTTATCTTTTTATTTGATTTCTTTAAAAAGTAAGCAAAGCTGACCTAATATTGATGACTCTGAATTCTGCTTCTCAGCCCTTCTACTTCTTTGAGGAATATATTCTTTTAAACTAATACGGTATTTATGGTAACAAACTTATAGAGTAGAGGGATAAATGGACATTTTAAAAAATGTCATTTTGGGGCACCTGGGTGGCTCAGTGGGTTAAGCCTCTGCCTTCGGCCCAGGTCGTGATCCCAGGGTCCTGGGATCGAGCCCCGCATTGGGCTCTCTGCTCAGCAGGGAGCCTACTTCTCTCTCTCTCTCTCTGCCTGCCTCTCTGCCTACTTGTAATCTCTCTCTCTCTGTCAAATAAATAAAATATTTTAAAAAATAAATTAAAAATGTCATTTATGCACATCTTAACTGTCATTTTTTAGTCAAGCCAATATTTTCATAAAAGCTCTGTTTATCCTAATTGCACAAATATTTTTACAAATATTTCCACTAAGCAGTGAATGAAGCCCTGAAAGTCACTCTAGCCAATCTGAAGGCTCCCATAGCAGGGAAGTTGAGAGTAGTAATTGAATATTGGGAATGCACACAGGCTTGTTCCTGTTAATAGGCATTTGCTTTTAGGGCAGTTTGGCCTAATGATTGAACATACTGTTTCCGTTTGAAATTGGTAAAGCAAAAAACAGAGGTAAACACAAAACAATTTTTGCTAGCATGTTAAATAGGCTTACTTGATCTAATAGTTTTAAAGAACATTGCTGTATGAAAAAGTTATTCAGTTTATTTTAAAAATCCGTCTTTGCAAAGAAATTTGATAACTTGATACCTGCAGTATTAAGGCAGCTTTTCACTCCTTTGTGGCCTGGTATAACAAAGGATACTTTTGGCTTAGAGATCAGGAGTATTAGGTGTGACAGTTTGGATGACTTTGTGTGTGTGTATGTGGGCAGGTTGTTGTACAGGCCTGTGTGTGGAAGATCACATTGAGAGTGCTTTTGGGTTGGAAGTGATATGAAGAAAAATAAATACTGTCTTACCATTAATAAAACTTCAGTGTTGATATGATTATATGGATATCAAAACACCCTTATTCATTCATTCATTCTTTCATTCATCTCTTTCTCATTCCTCAGTAATAATTGGATATAGTTCTTTTATACAATGTTTTGAAGGTTGGCAGTATAAGTGATACTGGTTATAACTGGGTATTATCGCATAGTTTTAGGCCAAGTGATGTTGAAATACACAATTCGGCAAACTAGACATATCTAGTTTTACATCTCTTATTTTTGCCATTTATTAGCTGTGTGAAACTGGGGACATATTTAACCCCTCTGAAATCTCAGGTTCCTCATGCATAGGATAGGGATAATAGTGCCCTTTTCATTGGATTCCTGAGATGATTAAAATAAAGTTTACAGAGTACTTTTTCATATTGCCTGCCACATGGTAAACACTCACACAGTGCAAACTGTTTTCCTTTGTGTTTTAAAAATTAAATAATATTTGACAACTTAAAGACTTTTGGATATTTGAAGTACAATACAAACTAATTTCCATAAAATTTCTGGGAGAGTGGTAGTGATTTTTGTACTTTCGGAGAAAGCTTGTTAAGAGCACTGGATAGGGGCACCTGGGTGTGTCAGCAGGTTAAGCTGCTGCCTTCGGCTCAGGTCATTATACCAGGGTCCTGGGATCGAGTCCCACATCAGGCTCCTTGCTCAATAGGGAGCCTGCTTCTCACTCTGCCTCTCCCTGCCACTCTGCCTGCTTGTGCGCTCTCTCTCTCTGACAAATAAATAAATAAAATCTTTAAAAAAATAAAAGAGCACTGGATAGTAAAGGATTCTCATATTCTTTATTTAGTTGTATAAACCATATACATGTGAACCGTAGGCATAATAGCTGATTATTGTTTTTTTAAAAGCTTCAGTGTCTTTGTGGTGAACTCCCTTGAAATAGAAATTATGTAATTTTTGTACCATAATTTACAAATTAATTCATTTTGGGGAAAATATAGAGTTTCTATCAAATAATTTTCCACCAATTTAGGAAAAATGATATTACTGTGATATGTTATTAAGATACACTTAAAATCCCATTAGATACTAGTATTATTATGTTTCTGAGGTTAATTGGCTGCATTCAGTTATGGGTTATGAATGGTCCCACTTGAGTAATCCACCAAGCTATCAGGCAGAAAGACCAAGAGTTCATAGAACTAATTGACCTTGTCAGTATAATAGGAACACTTACAAATAAAATTCTCTTTGCCAACAACATTGCAAGTGAAAACCCCAGAAGAAACTGTTATGTCCTGTAACTGTCCTGGAATGCTGTGATTCAGTTAGCCGACTGTGGTTGGAGGTGGGTCACGATGGGCAGGATTTGTGGAAGGGAAATGTAAAGGATAGGAGGGAGAATTTTGGAGGGAAATAAATCAGGCAAAACTTTAGAGAGACACAGTTTTAGAAATGATTTTAGCCATCTTGGATCTCTACAAAGTAGTGTCTTTGAATCTCTCTAAGAGTAGTGTCTAAGCTTTTTAAATTTGTTCATCCTTCCTGGTCTGTAAATCAAGCCCTTTTGTACAGATTTGATAGTTATTATTGCAGAGAGCTCTTTTCTGAAAGGTAAGAACACATCTTTAACAAAGCACAGCACTGTTATGAGGATGAAGCCTGTTTGTCATCCTGCAGTCTTGCTTCATTCATGTGTTTTACCAATGTAAGACAAGTATTGTGAGGGCACCATTATATCCTTGACTCTAAAATGGATTTTTGTTTTTGTTTGTTTGTTTTTTGGTATAGGTTTGGATTTATGCCAGAGTGGGGGAAGGGAGGAATATTGGGAAGAGACATGGAATTAACACTCATTCCATGACAAATTTTGACAATTTGTTTCTTTCCTTGTCTTTTTTGGTAATGGTGAAAATCATGTATTTTGTTAAAAACAAAACAAAACACCCAAAGTAACAGATCAATCTTTTTAAAAGCAAATGTTTTCAGATGTTCTAAGAAACTTAGTGAACCAATATCAAGACTTGGTCTTTAAAGGAAAAATAAAAAGAGCATTAGCTTAAAATGCATTTTAGGTAAATAGATTCCCAGAATAAGCTATGAGAAATTGTGCAGCGGATACCAGCCTTCATTGTAATACTGTAGTAGGGCGATAACATTCCTGTTGCATTTTCTTTTTTAAAAAGGGACCTTTTACGTTGTAAGGCAAAGACAGTCAGATTGTTAAATGGGCTTCAAAAATAGTAATAAAAAAAGATTTATAATGGAAAGAATTGATGGTATATTTCACCTAGAGTAAGAAACAATGTGTAATAAGGGATTTTGTGGTTTTACAGCTCAGTGCATGTGTTTGAAAGCTGTTCTCTCAGCAACGTGGGTGGCAGGTTATGCTACCATATAATGTATTGTAGTTGGCTCTCCACACTTGTCAGGGTTAGTGTTCAACCATTCGGAAAATTTTCCCATTGTTCTATCATGTGAACCAAGACTAGTGTTGAATTCCCAATAACTTACAGAAAAAAGGTTTAATTAGAAAGTTTGAAATTTGATTACATCTTTTTGTTTTAATACAGTGCTATATGTTGTAGTATTTTATCTCTGACTGCAGTTATTTTTCAGTCAGAAAGATACCAAAATCAGAACTTCATCTTTTTCTTTTTTTAAATAGGTTTTACAGAAATTTGTGTACTGAATCTTGCTTTTTTTTTTTTTTTTCTGTATTAACACTCTATTTCCATCTTAAGCATTTTGCTTTAGATGGACCATGGCTCTTGGCAGCTAGTGCATTTTTAGCAAATAATACTGTTTCTAGTAAGAGTTGCAGAGAGAGAGAAAAAAAAAAAACTTAGTGTGAGGTCCTTGTAAACTGAACCTTTGGAACATTACTTTATTTCTTTTTTCCCCCCCTTTTGTGCTTCTTCTCTATTTGTGTAATGGTTATAAATTACATCCTTTGAAAAGAAGAATTAAAAACATTTTGTTTTGTTATTTTTGTAGTTGATTTTTTTTCTTTACCTGTTATTTTAAAGATACACAGAGAAATAAGCAATTATAGTATTGAAATTCCATTGTGCCAGCACCTCCAGAGTATAATCCAAAAAAAACAGAAAACCGCCTGCTGGGTTGTCTGCAGTATGCTTGTGTGAACATCAGTGTCTGCTGTTCACACATCATTTTTTTACCAAAAGTTCCTCTTGGAATAAAGACTCTGTGTTTTCTGAGTGTAGTGAAACATTTGTTGATCCTTATATTTTAAATTTGTGAGGATTTCTGTTTATAGAATAAGTTGTTATAGATGTATATTATATGCTTGTCACTGGCACATCAAGAAGTAGAGAAAAGCCTTGTATGTTTATGTACAACAAATTATGAAAAACTTTAAACGAAATTCTAGAGTATTGAAGGTGAGAAATAATGAGCTTTTGATATAAAGAAGAATTAATTTAATACTGACTTTTGCCCTTTAAGATTTGTTTTATTTATAGGGAGATGAACCATGAGAGACTGTGGACTCTGACGAGATCTATTTTATTTATAAAGTGAAGTGTGCGTTGGCTAGAGGGATAGAAAAATATCGTAAATTTGCCCTGTATTCCACTTGAAATTCGGATACTTAAATATGGTGGCTTCTTCACAATAATATTAAAATTTTTCAAATTACCCTACAAAATTATTCTAATCAAGAAGTGTATTAGAAAGTATATTTATGGATCCTTAGATTGAATTTTGTTTCTAATTATATTCACTTCATTCATTTTTATTCTTACAATGTGGCCAGGTATCATACTAGACAGCAAACTTGCAAAATGTGGCCCAGTATATTTACAGTCTCTGCCTTCATTCAGACTCATAAAATATCAAAAAGAAGAGGCATTTACTGGATAGTAGAGAACTTCAGGTTTAAATTTGGTTATTTGGAAGTCAATGCCCACAATCTCCCAAAAGGTTTCTTTGAATCATTCAACATCATTTGTTTTTTTCTTTGAAACTTTCTGTGTAGAGGTTAATAAGAATGAATATACACATGTCTTTGCTGGTACTGGGTTTTTACCCATTTCAGCTATCCTTCATGAAGAGATAATTTCAGGTTTCTTTGCCTCTGAATTCTGTTCTGAATTTCTTGACCAATTAAATTATACTTTTACATTTCATAACAATTGCATGAATCTTTTAATTGTCATTTCTTCTGATGATTGGGATGAGCTTATTGTCACTGGGACCAGTTAGTGCATTTAGTCATTAGGTCCCGTAGACAATGATGCTTGCTAACCTCTCAGATGTTCTCCCTAATTTGCTTCTTACAAGTTGTCTTAACCTTTCAGTCCCATAGATAGAAGAGATTGTCGTCTCTACAAGACATATCTCACATATGCCTCCTGGAAAGGGAGGTAAAAGCACCAAGTCTTTAACATAGTAGTTTCCTAAGGGCCTAAGACTCCTGAATCTCCTGATTGCCATGAAGCCCAATTGCTCACAAGGCAACCTGGCACACTGCCATTTCCCTACTGAGCTGTTTGTTGGTGCTTGTGAATAGAACAAAAATGTCTTTGCTTTTTCTATTCAGTTGCCACTGATTGCAGTTTTAGGAAACAAGTTAACATTTTTCTTAAAATTATAGTAATTCACATTAAGATGAAGTCAAACCTCATAGTATCTAAGCAATAAGTTTATAGTTAGTTCAGTGCTTTTAGAATCTATATAAAATAAAATTCATTACTTCTTATTCCATAATATTCATTTTGTATAATTTCACCTGAACTATTCTAGACAGTTGTTTAGATATGGATAAACACTTTTGAAAAGAGATTATGAGTTTTTTCAGTTCTTTGGGTACTTTCATAAACAAAATCTGTTATATATGTGAATTATGGGACCAATGGAAATCACAAATCTGGCAAACAAAGTGTGTGTGTATGGCCGAATGACTTCAGCTGTTTTGAAACCTGTTATTGAGAATACTAGATATGTTTGCATTTTAATTTTTAATATAACTGGAGGTGCATCGTGGGTTTTGACCTCTGCTCAGACCTATAACAAGAATTTCATTTGTTCCCATTGTCATGCTTTACTTCTAGGTACCATAACTAATAGGAAAAAAATGGGTATTGTGGGACTTTCACACAGGTGAAGTACTTTCTTAAATTCTTCCCAGTCCCCTTCAGAGTTCTATATCTCTTTAAAGCATGTATAGTATTATAACTTTTGAATTGTCAATATTTACTCACTTGTACTCATCTCAGAATATATTCTCATTATTTTTTTAAATTCCAGGCAGACATATTTTAAGACTGCTTTATTACTTTGATGTTCACAGTTTGGGCAGAAAATTACTTTCAAATCCTGGCTTCATCCTTTACCAGCTAGGTGACCCTCAGCAAACTACATAACCTCTCTATGACCTTCAGGTTCCTTAGCTATAAGTTAGGAATATGGTGTTCAGATGATTAAAGCAAATGTATGTTAAGTGCCTGGTACGTGGTAGCAGCTCAATAAATGTAGTTAAAGGGAGAAAGCCTTGAAAACTGATAATGTTTCTATAGGCTATAAAAGCATCCACTACTATACTTTTCTGTATAGTCCTTTGAAATTGGGTTTAACTACATAACTATAACATAACATGACAGAACAGAACTATTGGATATACAGTTATGTCTTTGAATTGATAAAGATTCAAGAGCATGGGCTTTGGAGTCATCTACTAGGGTTTGAGTTCCTGCTCTCCCACTTTACTTTGAACCTTGGACAGTTAGCTTTTACTGAGCCTCAGATTTCTTGTGTATAAAATGAAGATGAAAATAGGGCTGTTGGAAGGCTGGAATACACCAGTACATGTAAAACTCTTAATGGCTGACAGAGAGTAAGTGCTCCAAACATGTTAGTTGTTGTTAATTATTATTATCTCCTAGAAAAAGATAAATCATAAAGCCAGAAAACTTGGAATCAGCCCTAATTAATGATGTCTTTTTCATCCACTCCTAAATACTTCCCATTACCTTTCTTTCTGGTTGCTTCAGAGCTCCACATCTCCTTAAGGTACGTTTAGGATATATATAATAGTTAGAATTCTGCTTTTTATCCATTGCTGTCATAGAATTGTGATATCCTTACAGTAAAAATTTTAGATCTCTTAATCAAATGTAGCTGTTGAGTTTGTCACCTGCTTCTTTTAGGTCTTGCCCTAGTTAGCTTTTTAACAGTCCTTTTGAAGGCAGCTCAATTGCGAAAAACCTTTTAAAGGATTCATTGCTATATTGAATGTTCTTTTTTAAAAAAAGATTTTATTTATTTATTTGACAGAGAGAGAGAGATGACACATAGGCAGAGAGGCGGGCAGGGGTGGGGGAGGCAGGCTCCCCGCTGAGCAGAGAGCCTGATTCGGGTCTCAATCCCAGGACCTTGAGATCATGATCTGAGCCGAAGGCAGAGGCTTAACCACTGAGCCACCTAGGCACCCCTTGAATGTTCTTTTTAAAAAGTAATTGCATCTCCATGTATCCTTCTTCTTAAACTAGATTTTGCACATAAGTAGTTCCTTACTTAGTGGTTAAATGATATATGTAAAAAGTATTTTATAGTGATTCTTTGGAATCTTAAATTTCTGATTCTCCCATTGTTTCCCTACCCAAGTGGTAGGCCACCAAACAGCCTGTTTCCTTAGATATATTACTGATGTGTGTGTGAAGGCTATCTCTAATCTTTCCTTGTTTTGAGTGTTTATTTACTATTAAGATTTAGGGTGATAGAATGACAGTGTACCTTTTAATTTACTTAAAAATTACTCATACATGGGAGAAGTCCAGATTTGTATATATTTGCATAAGGTTTTCTCACATCTGCTGTACATACAAATTCTGTTTCATTTTTGTTCTGGGATAAAAGATAATTTACCACATAAATGAAATACACATTCAAATATTTTTAAGCTCATTTAACAGCATATTATGATTCACTTGGAATATCAAGGACTAGGAAAAAAGCTTAACTTTATATATAGCATGAGAAAGTTATACAAATGTGTGCTGGAGTTTCAGTTGTGTGCTCAGGACTCCCTCATCCCCAGCGTTTATAAAACACTCATACAGTTTACATGTATAGATAGCCTATGTAATGTAAGAAATAGAACTTTGTGAGTATCCCAGAAGCTGGGAGTGTACCTTCTTCCCTTCCCTATCACAATCCTTTCTCTACTCTTCAGAGATAACCACTATCCTAACTCTTTATGGTAATTCCTTAGCTTTCTTTATAGTTTAATACCTGTGTATGCATCCCTAAGCAATTAGTGCCTGTTTTTGAACTCTAAGTGGCTTAGACTTGGTATTGTCAGATTTTGCCCTCTAACTTGATGAGTCTTAGTCTTTAACTTTCAGTTATACTAACTTTGAATTTTTTAAGCTTACCTTTTTAAGTTTAATTTGTAAGCTTAAGGGTATTTTTACTACAGTAAAACAGGTACATAGGTTAAAAGTCTAGAAGGACTGCGATAGCATTTATAGAAACAGCTTATCCCACACTGCCATCCCACTCCTTAGGAAAATCATCTTAGTTACTTTAGCCTTTTTTCTTGTATGTGCTTTTATATTTCCAAGTAATATATATACACAGGTTTCTATAATAGAAATATACAACTCTAAACGTGTGGGTACCTATGTTTAAAGACATGATCTGATGATGTTTTAACTATGAAACATTGGGATTTAGGTATATAATCCCATTTCTTCTCTCATAGACTCCCCTTCTCTTTATCTTCCTAGCATGACTTTTCATGGTATTTGCTGAAATTATGCACATTTTCATTATTATGACCACATAAGTATTGTTCATACCTGATTCATGTCATGTCCTGTTCTTAAATTTCCTTTTCAGATTTTATTTTATTTTTCTGGAATTAATAGTTGCCCAATTTTTTCTTAATGTTTAAAATGTTATGAGATATCAATACATCTCAGAATTCTCTTACAGACTTTTAAAATACCTTTTGAAATGGTCATATGTACTCTCTCAGTTCTACGTTTTTCTTGAAGACCTCGCTCCTGGGCCTCCAGCTCAGTCAGTGAGTGTCAGTGAGGCCCAGTGTTGTGTCAGTGGAAGTTCAGTTAGAGAAGCAGAGCACTAGGGGTGTGTGTGCGCGCGTACACATGCGCACACATGCTCATGTATGTGTAAGTATATATGTATAGTTGTGGGGAGGATGGGTGGTGGTATGTAATAAGGGGTTTGGTGTAGGGATTTTGCTTTACCCAAGTAGGAGGTGATTAAATTTTGAGGCCATTGCTTTCATGTCTGATGCTGGAGTTTGAAATTCACAGAACAGGGAGTCAAAAGTGAACACAAATGTAAAGTGGTGGAGAGCAAAGATAAGCTGGAACCCATGAACACAAACTAGGTGAAGTAGAATCCTCGTCAGTTCTCACTGCCTCCAACTTCGTGATGTCGGTGTTCTGCAGGTGAAGCTGCTGCCTTTCGTCATGGAGTAAACACATCTGTCCCAGAAATCAAAGAATTGTAGGAGGAAAGTGGAGCAATTGCGTGCCTGGCTGCTGCCCCATGACAGCAAGGGAAACCAGCAGATAGTGATACTATGTGTGATCTATAAGAGCACCTACCTCAGTTCGAGTGTAAAGAACAAAATGGCTGCTGCTTCATTCCAGCCCTCCAAATCATGCATGAAAATATTCCTGTGTCTCATGTAACCAGAAACTTGTGAGGAAGAGAATCCTGGGAAATGTAGTTTAGGCCAGCCATGGTGGCACATAACAAAGCCACCACGGTGGCCATTAGAATGTTTCTTTCAGATCTCTGATGACTCAGAGCAACTGACTGATGGCCCCAGCTGCTGATTTTTGAAATCCATCACCACGTTTCTACTAAGGCCATGCCTCCCACAGGCTGCCCCCAGCCAGTGACCAAGACAGCAGGGGTATGAAAGCAGCTCATTCCTGGGGACTCTGGAGTCCTCTGACAGGCAGCCTTGGCTCAAGGAATCCCAAAGGCCTCACTGAACTTTCCCTAGAACTGCACTGCAATCTAACCCATGTCCCCGCAGCCATCTGACCTTCCTTCCCTCCCTGTCTCCCTCCCCTGGGGTCAGACCTGCATCACTGTCTGACAGCTCTTCTAACCTCCTTGTCTCCCTCCCCATGTTCTCTCACAGATGTTTCCCTTAATACATTTCTGGCATTTCTAATGTCTAATTTCTATGCCTGTCTTTGGTGTCTGTTTCTCAGAGGACCCAGTCTGACAGCTATCTTATTAAGATGTCCCTTTAACATCATCCTGGGAATTCCCTTCACCTTCTCCTTTGGTAGATCACTTGTTTCTTGGATCCTAGGTTTTCATCTTTTTTGATTTACTTCCTTTTTCGGTGGAATGCATCCTCCACATGGGAGGTAAAATTGTTGAAACCTTGCATGACTGAGAAGTTTGTTTTAATCTCACCCTTGAGGGATGATTTGGCTGGGTATGGAATTCTAGTTTGAAAATAATTTTTCATTAGAGTTTTAAGCACATTCTCCATTGCCTCATAGTTTTCAGTGTAAAAGTCGAGAAACATAATACCACTTTTGATTCCTGATGCTTTGCATGTGATCAGTTTTTCTCTGTAGAAGGTTTTATGACCTTACTCTTTTTTTTTTTAAGATTTTATTTATTTATTTGACAGACAGAGATCACAAGCAGGCAGAGAGAGAGAGAGGAGGAAGCAGGCTTCCTGCGAGCAGAGAGCCCAATGTGGGGCTCGATCCCAGGACCCCAAGATCATGACCTGAGCCGAAGGCAGAGGCTTTAACCCACTGAGCCACCCAGGCACCCCTGATCTTACTCTTGATGTTCAGAAATTTCATGCTACTAATGCCATGCTTGTGTGTGTGTGTGTGTGTGTGTGTGTGTGTGTTTATTGTGCTGGGTGCTCAGTGGATCCCATCAGTGAGGAGGCACCTATCCGTTAGTTCTGGGAGGTGCTCTTATGTTCTTTCATATTTTTCCTCTCTGTTTTCTCTGTTCTTTCTGAGTTCACGTTTGTTACCTGTGATACCTCCTTGCATTGAGCCACTGATTTTCTTTTTTTTTTTTTTAAGATTTTATTTATTTATTTGACAGACAGAGATCACAAGTAGGCAGAGAGGCAGGCAGAGAGAGAGAGAAGGAAGCAGGCTCCCTGCTGAGCAGAGAGCCCAATGCTGGGCTTAATCCCAGGACCCTGGGATCATGACTTGAGCTGAAGGCAGAAGCTTTAACCCACTGAGCCACCCAGGCGCCCCAAGCCACTGATTTTCTATCTCTTTTGTTTTCTTGTCTTCCAAGCAGATCGTTAAAAATTTAAAAAAACTTTTGCTCCCATATATACAACCATAGATATCCATGGTGGTATATATCCATGACAGTTGACCCATTTTAAATGACATACAATTAATATCTGTCATCTCTCCGTGTTTAGAATATTTTCAGAGGCAGTTTCCTGTACAATGTAAATTTGTTTTTGGATTACTGTAGGTTATATGGCTAAAATATAGATGAGAGACCATTCAGGATAAGGCTGAAGAGGTAAGCAGAGACCGGATCACACAGGGCCTTATCAACTGTGTTAAGGATTGTGGATTTATTCTCACTGAAATAAGAAGCTAATGAAAGGTTTTCAACTTTACATTTTTATCAAATGACTCTGCTGCTAATCTAAGCTTAGACTGGAAGAAGACAAGTGACTCTGGCAAGACTAGTTAAGAGGCCATTAATAATAATCCTGAGTGGCAGATAGTGTTGATTACCTATGCAGCCTTCCTCCATCTTCTTCTCTGCCAACGGAGACCACTTTCCACTGTAAAAATAGAAAATGCCTGATTCTCCGTTTCCACTTTCCTTTCAGTTAGTGCTTAGACATGTGATCCAGACATGGCCAATGGGAAATCTGATAGCTTCTGGAAAATATTTTCCTTCATAATTAAAAGAGGAGAAAGCCTTTTTGGACATTGTTGTGTGAGAACATGATGCTTGCAGCTGCTGCAGACATCACAGACACAGAGAACATGACAGAGCAAAAAGGTCTGGGTCTTTTTTTTTAACTTTAAATTTTTATATTGAAACAGAAAAGCCCATATATCATAAGTGAAAAACTCCCTGAATTTACACTAACTGAGCATACCTATATAACCAGCAACCAAATAAAAATCCAGAAACTCTCTTTGTTTCCTTTTGCTCCTTCAAGGTTAATCATTATTCTGACTTCTAATAGTATAGATTACTTTCATCTGCGTTTTTAAAATCTTTCTTTGTTTTTATTTTGTGATATTTTACTTTATAAAGATGGAATCATATTGTGCCTACATATATATATATATATATATATATTTTTTTTTTTCTTTTAAAGTAAGCTCTACACCCAATGTGGGGCTTGAACTCATGATGGTGAGGTCAAGAGTGGCATGCTCTTCAGACCAGGACAGCCAGTCAACCTGTGCCTATACGTTTTTGTGTCTGGCTTCTTTCACCCAACATGTTTGTGAGAGTCATCTATATAATATAGTTGGATAGTTATAGGTTATTTATTCTCATTGGCTAAAGAATATTCCATTTGGTAACTTCATTCCAGTTTATCTATTTGACTGTTGGTCTGTATTTGGATAGTCTGGCTATTATAATTAGTGCTCCTGTGAACATTTGAGTGTATATTCTTGAACATCTATATGCATTTCTGTTGGGTATATACCTCTTTGATTTGTAGTGGTTCAATATTTTCAAGATAGGTGTCCCTTGCTGATATAGGCATAGTATTTCCCGGTCTGTAGCTTGTTTTTTGCACTTCCTTTATTGTGTCTTTTAATGAACAAGAGTTATTAATTTTAAGATAGCTGATCAGTATTTACTGATTAGTGCATTTTGTGTCCTGTTTAAGAAAATTTTATCTCTTTAAGGTTACATGTTTTATTTTCTTCTGGAAGCTTCTGACATTTTACCTTTGACATTTAGATCAAAATCCATCTGGAGCTCATTTTTGTTTATGGTGAGAAATGTAAGCATCAAGATTTTTATGGTTCTTTTCCCCCCCTTCAAATGGAAGCCCTAACTATCCAGCATCATTATTTGAAGAGACCATGTTTCCTCTATTGCACCAGAATGTCATCTCTTACAGTAATCAAATGACTGTAAATGTGTGGGTCTGTTTCTGAAGTCTCTTAGCTGTTCCATTGGGTCTATTACTTTATCTTTGCACTAATTCCATGCTCTTTTAGTTATAACTTTATACTGACCTTATATCTGGTGATCTTTTTAAATTTTCTTATTAATCCTAATCATTTATAGATTCTTTTGGATTTCTAGATATGCAATCATATAATTTACAAATGTTATTTTTTTCTTTCCTTACCATCCTTTTTCATCCTATCTTCTCCCTCCTACTCTTCTTGCCTTCATTTCCTTCCATTTTCCTTGCAGTATTTCCCTGCTTGACACCTCCAGTACAGTGTTAAATAGAAGTGGTGATAATCTTGTTAATCTTGTTTTGTTTCTTTTCTTTTTTTTTTTTTTAAGATTTTTATTTATTTATTTATTTGACAGACAGAGATCACAAGTAGGCAGAGAGGCAGACAGAGCCTTCTGGAAGCAGGCTCCCTGCTGAGCAGAGTAGTAGTGGGGGGGGGCTCAATCCCAGGATCCTGAGATTACGACTGGAGCCGAAGGCAGAGGCTCAACCCCCTGAGCCACCCAGGCACCCCTTGTTTTGTTTATTTTCATTGGAAAAGTTTTCAGGGTTTCACCATTGAATATGAATGCTGTAGGTTATTTGTTTGAAAGATGCTATTTTTCAGGGGGGCCTGGGTGGCTCAGGGGGTTAAGCCTCTGCCTTCGGCTCAGGTCATGATCCCAGAGTCCTGGGATTGAGCCCCGTATCAGGCTCTCTGCTCGGTGGGGAGGCTGCTTCCACTCTTTCTCTGCCTGCCTCTCTGCCTATTTGTGATCTCTCTCACTCTCTCTGTTAAATAAATAAATAGGGGCGCCTGGGTGGCTCAGTAGGTTGATGCCTCTGCCTTCGCGGCTCAGGTCATGATCCCAGGGTCCTGGGATCGAGCCCTACATCGGGCTCTCTGCTCAGCAGGGAGCCTGCCTCCCCCCTCTCTCTGCCTGCCTCTCTGCCTACTTGTGATCTCTGTCTGTCAAATAAATAAATAAAAATCTTAAAAAAAATAATTAAAAATAAATAAATAAATAAAATCTTTTAAAAAAAAGAAAGATGCTATTTTTCATATTAAGGAAATTGCATTCTGTTCTTATTTGCTAAGAATTTAAAAATTTTAAATGGGTATTGAATTTTTCTAATGTTTTTTGCATTTGAAATATAAATTTTATGATTTTTCTCCCTTCTATTAGCAAAGTTAATTATCTTAATTTTCAAATGACAATCTAAAATATTATTTTGCATGTACTAAATATAAAATTAATTTGACCTGTTTCTTTTTACTTTCTAAAAATGTAGTTATTAGAAAATTTTAAATTATGTATGTGGGTCACATTTGTGGCCCACACTAATTTTCTACTGAGCAGTGCTGTTCTTGATATTTTCTCTCTCTAGAAAAAGAGTTTGCTTTTTCCTGGGCTAGATAGATAGAGCAGCTTTACTCCTTTCAGTCTGCAGGTTGAGTTGAGGCTTTGTTGCAATTTGGGTAAGGTTCTGTCTACCTCTGTTCTTTAATACTCCTACATCACAGCTGTGCCTGAAACTCTTAAAGTCTCTTATTTTGTCTTTTCTGAAAGACTACTAATAATAGCTCTGCATGTTTCTCTGACTTCAAGAAGCAGCTCTCTGCCTGGACCAAACCACAGTTCTCAGCATCTTGCTCATCCCAAAATCTATCAATGCCCCGCCCCCCACCCATGGTTGAAGTGGGTGCAGAGTGACAGGAACCTCTCAGGTTCTCTCCTCCCCAGGATCCTGGCCTCCTCTATTCCTCTTTGGTTCAGCAGTTCTCTGATAACTCTAAAATAATGACTGTATTTAACCTATATAGTTATTTTCAGCAGGAACATTGATCTGCTACAAACTGCCATTCTCTTCTATTTTAAAGAGACATTTTTAAAGTCCAGACCTTTCTCATGTGGCTTCTGTGGTAGAATCTTTCTGTCTTGCCTTGCCTTCCATAGGTCCTTCACCGATCCCTGCAGAAGTTGCCTCTTAAAAAGGAGGTATACAGTTTTGAGTCATCAGTGTTTAGCCACTTGAGGTATCTGAAGTCATAGGTCTGGATATGATTATGTTGGACAAATTTTGTTGTTTTATGAGTCTGAATGAAAGGCAGAGACTGTGAATACACTGGGCCACATTTTGCAAGTTTGCTGTCTAATATGATATCTGGCCACATAATAAGAATAAAAATGAATGAAGTGAATATAATTAGAAACAAAAATCAATAAGGATCCATAAATATACTTTCTAATACATTTCTTGATTAGAATAATTTGAGTCATCAGCGTATAGCCACTTGAGGTATCTGAAGTCATAGGTCTGGATATGATTATGTTGGACATTGTGGACTCTGTTTTGAGACTAGTTTTAGGACTGAACTATGAGGAATATAATAGTTAAGGAACAGACAAGGAATCTCCAGAAAGGCAAAAAAAAAAAAAAAAAAAAAGATGAGAAAGGTAGTAGGAATATCTGAAGAAGGTGAAATCATAGAGGCCATGAGAACATTTCAACCACAAGGAGGTTGCATCAAGTTATATAGAAAGGATAAGTTTCAAGTTGAAAAGTGTCTCATGGATTGAGCAATAATGACACTTATTAAATATTAAATAGTATGACACTCCTCTGAGGAAAGCTTAAAAATTATACAGTAATAAAGTTATCCTGCTTTTACTTTTTAACTTTTAAATTTTTTAAAAGATTTTATTTATTTGTGCATGTGACAGAGAGAGAGAGTACAAGCAGGGCGAGCAGCAGGCAGAGGGAGAAGCAGGCTCCCTGCTGAGAAAGGAGCCCAAAGCGGGGCTTAATCCCAGGACCCCAGGATCATGACCTGAGCTGAAGGCAGATGCTTAACCAACTGAGCCACCCAGGCATCCCTATCCTACTTTCATTTTTGATCTCCAAAAAGACACTATACTACATACTTTTATCTATTGCTATCGTTTCTTGATAATTCATTAGTTAGATAAGACTTTTAGCCTTTCTTTACAACTGAAACATAAACTAAAATGGAAGCATAATTTTAGTATGTATATATGCATATATTTATATTTACTGGTTTCCTTTTTAATGTTAGTTAAGTCTGGTTAACTTGGCTTCTCAAGTTTTGTTGTCCAAAAATTTTCTGCAGTTTCTTTTTAACATTTCTTTACTATTTTGGGCTTTTGATGAAATTATTGTTCTTAAATGACATTAATTTCAAATTTATTCAGAATTATTCATGTAGATTAGTAGAACACTCTACTAGTTCTTTTATTTTCATTAAGCTGTTCTGTCTCTCTCTCTTTTTTTTAAACAGGGCACTTTAAGACCGATTAAGCTATTTAACCTTAACTCTCTAGGAACTCATTCTGGAGTAAATTTGTCTGTGTAGAAACTTTTTCTGACTTAGGATCCAAAATGAATGTCTGGACAATCTGTAGCAAGGTGATTGGTTTTAACCTCAAAATCACCTTATTACGTAGTTGCCTTCTTCACTAGGGCAAAAAACTTGTTTTCCATAATGAGGTTTTCCAGTCAGATTCTCTCTTTCTTGTTAGGCTGCTTTTGTGGTATTCTTTATTTTAGCACGTTTGGAACTTCTGAAGTTTCTTTTGGGTTATATTAGACTTTTTTTTCTCTACAAGTAGGTCATCATTGCTGTTAACTGGGTCTATTCCTTCATAACTGAAAGGATGGTTAAAATTCCAGAATCTGCTGCGTTGTGTGTTGACAGTTCTTGTTGAGATTCTGTGGAACTTTATCAAGTCACAGCCTTGGTTAATGAAGGAGGAAAAGATAGTGAGAGTGGAGAGTAGAGGACAACTTTATCGAAACAACTATCGAGTAGTTATTCCTTATTTCGTTAATTTTCCAGGGATATGTGATTATCAATAGCAAAGGACAGATAAACAATTTTGTATTTAATATTTCACATGATTTTTATTGGTAAGTGACTTTTTTTTTTTAATGTAAGCTTTGTTTATGGTGGAGTTAAGCAGTGTATCCTTGGAGGGGTACATCTGCTCTTAAACAAATTGTAGCCAGAGTAGAGGAAATGACTTAGACTGGTGATCAGAAGCAGAAGATCCCAGAGCCAGGCCAAGAGATACCTTCGTAGAGAATCCTTAATGGACTGTATTAACACACAGTTTTTACCATTGTAGACTTTCCACCATAGCAGCTGATATCAAGGAAGGAATAGTAAGGAAAGATGGTGGCTCCTGGTCAGAGGTAACTTAGTGGGCTTTGGGCTGGCAGTAGTGCTGATGTTGTGGTCCATTACTTGGCTCATCCTGTCACTAGGTGGAATACCTACCTACTGTAGTTGCCTCTAGCACACATATTTAAGAAGTAACTAATTAACTAAAGATCATGGTCAAATAATGAAATGAAATGTGGTTTTTAAAAATATTTATGTATTTGTTTGATGCCTGGGTGGCTCAGTCAGTTAAGCCTCTGCCTTTAGCTCAGGTCATGATCCCAGGGTCCTGGAATTAAGCCCTGCATTGGGGCCCCTACTCAGCCAGGAGTCAGCTTCTCCCTCTCCTGCTGTCACTTCTTCTGCTTATGTTCTTTCACTCTCTCTCTCTGTCAAATAAATAAATAAAATCTCCAAGAAAATATTTATTTATTTGAGAGAGCATGGGCAAAGAGCAGGATGGGAAGAAAAGGGACAAACAACCCTACATGAGCACAGAGCCCAACATGGGGCTCAATCCCAGGACCCTGAGCTGAAACTGAGTCGGATGCTTTAACTGACTGAGCCACCCAGGTGTCCCAAAATGAAATGTTGAAGAAATATTTATTTCAAATTAACATTAGGAATTGGCTCAGTTTGTTATATCTGTTTGGTTGAGTTATAAGCTCATAAAACCCTAGACATTTTTTAACGTGGAATGTTCACTAGTCATACAAATTTTTCAATATTCATTATTCATCTGATGCCCTTATGTATTAGTTTTCTGTTTCTGTGTAACACATTGCCACAAATTTAGTGGGTTAAAACACACATACTTACTATCTCACCGTTTCTCTGAGTCCGTAGTCTAGGCATATCTTAGCTGCATCTTCTGCCCCGGGATCTTTCAATCACTGTAGTTAAGATGTGCCACAGCTGTGGTCTTAGCACAGGCTTGACTTGGGAAGGATCTCCTTCCAAGTTTACTCAGGTAGATGTATTTTTAAGCACATAACTTCAAGTATTTAACTTTGCATTAGTAAGTCTTAACTTTATTAATTTTCAAACTTATCTATACCAAGTTACCACTTATTTTCTCTGTAATTTAGAACTCTTAACTATCTTTAGTAAACCATTTTATGTATTTTGTGTACAAAACTATATATAAACTACAATATTACATAAAGTTTAGAAGTCTTAAAAAGTTAAATATAAACAGATATTGTGCTCAGGATCATTAGGTAAAATCATTAGATAAAACCCAGAAACAGTATCAAAGAACTGGTTTGAGAGGAAATTGATTTGGCAAGTTGGGGGTCCCTGGTGACCTTGACCAGACTGGTCAAAGATTGGTTTCAGTGGTGGGGACAAAATTCATGTTGGAGGGGGATAAAAATAACTAGCAGGTAAAGAACAAAAACAAAAACTTTTTAAAGGAGTTTTTCAACAAAAGGGAACAGAGAATTGTGACAATAAGTGGAGGAAGACATAGGATTAAGAAGGGTTTTATTTTTAATGTTTAAAATGACAAATATTGTGGCATATTCAAATGCTGCTGACAGTGATCCATTGGAGAAGAGAAAATGATTTGGAGAGAGAATGTTTATTAGGGAGCAGAGTCTTTGGTTGGGAAAATCTTTGCAAAAGGATCTTTTGGCAAGTGGAAGAACTGGTCTCAGGAAAGTCAGGGAGCAGTTTTTTTTACTTTTTACTATGTAACAGCTGATGGGAAGATGCTATTTTTTTTCTGATTGTCTCTGTTTTCTTAATGAAATAAGATATTAGCTCAGAGAGAGAAGATTAGAGGAGGTGTTAGGATTTGAGGAGAAAATCCCAGAGACAGTGAAACCAAATTTTCTAAAGGGATATATAGTAGGAATTTTGCATGGTGCTAAATATATACTTGAATAGACACTTGTCGTCTTGAATTAAAGTGAGAACCAGTTAGCACGGTTGATTATTTTTCTTCAATAAGTATAGAATAAGCAGAGAGTTGGATTTAACCAGGATTGTTATTTTCCTTAAAAAAAAGAAAAAAAAAACAGAGAGAGAGACATTTAATTGAAGTGTGTAAAGGGATTGATTATCATGATGAACTATTGGATGTCAATGAGATAAAGTGGGAACTAAGATTGAATGGATTAATGGACAGTTAAAAAAGTAGGTGGAATCAGTAGTACAGCGATTTTGCTGGGGATCACTAGAGAAAGGCAGTAACTTAGGAGCCTGGAGCTGGGGATATTTAAAGTCAACATTTCAGCTATATTGCAACCGTTGCTCACGATCAAGTACAGAATATGACTGTGGAGGCATAACTAAGGCAGAAATCAGAATTGTTGAAAGTGAAGAAATTGAGGAAAGGAGAATCCAGATTGTTAAATGGATGATCTCTGTGGATATGGAAATCACCAAGAAGGATGAATCTATTAGTGGAGGAAAGGAGTACTACCAATGAGATACTAAATTCAGGTACTAAAACTTTCTGAAAAATTTTCCTCCCCCAGCCACCATCAAATTAAAAATAGCTTTTAAATAAGATAAATACATGTTTATTAAGAAAAACATAGGTAAAGGGCACCTCGGTGGCTCAGTCAGTTAAGCGGCTGCCTTTAGCTCAGGTGTTGATCTCAGGGTCCTGGGATCAAGCCCCATATTGGGCTCCCTGCTGAGCAGGGAGCCTGCTTCTCCCTTTTCCTCTGCCTGCCGCTCCCCCTCCTTGCGCGCGCGCTCTCTCTCTCTCTCTCTCTCTCTGTCAAATAAATACAATCTTTTTTAAAAAATTGAAAAGAAAAAGAATAATCCATATTCTCACCATTATATATATATATTGTCTATTTGTATTTTGGTGAATATCCTTAGACTTTTTTCTATCCATACGAAAATAATGTATAAAAAATATGTAAGATCATATAAGAGTTATTTAGTACTTTGGTTTTTAAAATTAACCAGACATAGCTGCAAATAACTGCAAATATGTTTAGAGATACAGCATTTTTACTTGTTGCTATAAGATATTCCAGGATATGGACCATTTTTTTATTTAATTACTCTGTTTTACTATTGCTGTATAACAAATAACCTAAAACTTAGTGGTAGTAAACAATAGTAATCATTTATATTTCTCATGATTTCCATTCAGGAATTTGGAAAGATCTTGGCTGACCATTTCTCTCTGATAGTCTCTCATGATGCAGCTATAGTCCTATGTCAGTTAGGCTGACTGAGACTGGAGAATCAATCCACTTCTAAGGTGGTTCACTCATGTGGCTGGCAGGTTGGGTTCACTCATGTGGCTGGCAGGTTGGGTCTAGGTTTGTCTCTGCATGGACCCCTCTCTGCATTGGAGTCTTCTTGAGTGTCTTCATATTATGGTAGCTGTTTCTCCCAGAAGGAATGGCACAACAGAAGCTGTAGTGCCTTTTATGATATACCTGCAAAGTCTCTCATTGTAACTTGTAACATACTCTGTTGGTTGCAAAAGCCAACCCTAACCTGTTGTAGGAAGAAACTAGTCAAGAGCATAAATCACCAGGGTAGTTAAATGGTAGTGATTTAATTTATTTGCAATTATGAATATTATATATATATATTCATAATATATATATTCATAATATATTCATAATATATATATATATAATCCTTGTGCCATTAAGTATTTCCCTATAGTTCTAGAAGTGAAGTTATTCTGTTAAAGGATAGTTATAATTAAAATTTTGATAGGTATTACCAAATTTCTCTTCAGAAAGGTTATACCTATTTAATTTCCATATAACTCCATGAGAGTACATTTCCCCTACCCTTATCAGTAATTGGCGTTCTTAACTATTTTAATCTTTACCAATATGATAGATGTTATTTTAATTTAAATTCAAAGCCAACATGTAGTACATCATTAGTTTCAGGTGTAGTGTTCAGTGATTCATCAGTTGTGTCTAACACCCATGCTTATTACACCACCTGCCCTCCTTAATGCCCAATACCCAGTTACCCCATCTCTCCACTCACTTCCCCTTCCACAACCCTCAGTTTATTTCCCAGAGTCAAGAATTTCTCATCCTTTCCCTTCCTCTCTGATTTCTTCTCATCCAGTTTTCCTCCTTTCCCTTTGAACCTCTGTGCTATTTCTTATATTCCATGTATAAGTGAAACTCCATGATAATTGTCTTTCTCTGATTAACTTATTTCACTTAGCATAATACCCTCCATTTCCATCCACTTGAGTGTAAATGGTAGGTGTTCATCCTTTCTGATAGCTGAGTAATATTCCATTGTGTATATGAGCCACATTTTCTTTATCCATTCATCTGTTGAGGACATCTTGGCTCTTTCCACAGTTTGGCTATTGTGGACATTGATGCTATGAATGTTGGGGTGCAGGTGTCCCTTCTTTTCACTACATGTGTATCTTTGGGATAAATAACCCAATAGTGCAATTGCTGGGTCATAGGGTAGTTCTGTATTAACTTCTTGAGAAACCTCCATACTATTTTCCAGAGTGGCTGTACCAGCTTGCGTTCCTACCAGCAGTGTAAGATGTTTTATTTATATATTTAACTTGTATCTATTTAATTATTGAGATTGAACAATTTCCTTGTGTTTGTTGGCCCATCGCCTTTCTCCTTTTTTGTGTGTATAGACTGTATATGGTGTATGTTAATTTTTTAAAAAGGCAGATAGAGAGAAAGAGAGTATCTTAAGTAGCTTCCATGCCCAGCATGGAGCCCAGTGTAGGACTCAAGTCTCACAACCCTGAGATCATAACCTGAGCTGAAATCAGGAGTTGGGCGCTATTAAGCACTAGGTGACTGAACCACCTAGGCACCCCTCAAGATTATTTCCAAGATATCATTCCTTCATTGTGAAATTTAGGTGTTTTTCTTCCCAGCTAACTTTTTATATTCTTTATTTTTAGCTTTACAGAAATTGTTGATGTTCATTGTAGTTAAATTTATATTCTTCCTTCATCATTGGTTTGGAAGGTGAACCCTACCAGAAGATTGTAAACATGATCTTATATATTTTTTTCTAATACTACTTGTATAGATACTTAATTCTTTAATAATTTACTTTTGACTTTTGTCTAAAGTTAAAATCAAAACTCTTTATTAAATAACCAGTTGTTGCCGTGCTAGTTTTTGAAAACCATCTTTTCCTCACTGTGGCTGTTAGTTTTTCTACTCAATGTCCATTCTCCCTAATCTTTATTCTGATAGAACTCCAATTTTATTCAACTCCCTCCCTTCCAGAAAGTAGCCATCTACTGTCACCATCCTCATACCCAGGGGGTGAGTCCTAATTGAACCAAATCAATCATGGTGGTCCCACTCCTTTTCTGATGATTAAGTGAAGGATGAATATTTAACAAGAGCTTCTGAGAAGGTGTGCTTTATTCTTAAAAAAAAAAGATCCAAGAGGTGAATGGTATTTGCTTTCTGCCTCTGGGGGACTGCTGCAGCCATCAAGTGACTACTACAAGGGAAGCCAGCTTGGGAACAATGCTAATCCACCTGGAAGAATGAAAAGATGAAAGGACCAATTAGAGAGCATCCTTGAGATTTTAAATTAACATACTCCATGACCTTGTTAACTCAGACATTCCTGTTGCAGGAGATCCTGCAACATTGTTTAAGTGTCATTGAGTTAGATTTTATGCTCCCTGCAGCCAAAAGCATCCTGACTGGTCCACCTATTGATAATTAAATACAGTACCATACCATTTATTTAATAACGCTTTATACTAGATTTCACTATCTAGAATTATCAGCTGTACTCTTTGCCCTCCATTTTTCTCTTTCAGATTCTAACTTTTCCTAGCCTCCACTTTTTTCCCCCCAGAAAAACCTAAGAATTGAATTAATATTTATAGCTTTACTTTTGGTTTTGTTTGGTTTTTAAATAGGCTCCATGCCTAGTGTGGAGCCCAATATGGGGTTTGAATTCAAGATCTTGAGATCAAGACCTGAGCTGAGATCAAGAGTCAGACACTTAGCTGACTGAGCCACCCAGGCGCCCCCCTCTGCTTTCTCTTTGATTTCATCTGTCAAGTATATTTTTACCATTTGCTTGTATTTAGAATATTTCTTAATCACTGTGTTAAAACACAGATTTGCCTATTTTTGATATATAATTTACATACCATACAGCTAATCAATTTAAGATGTATCACCATTGGTTTTTAGTATGTTCATGGAGTTGTACAACCATCACCAGTTTTAGAACATTTTTATTATCCCAAAGGCAGTAAGTAGTCATTTCCAACACCCCCCACCACTACTCAGCCCAATTACCAGTCCTTTCTGTCTGTATGGATGTACTTACTTTGGGCATTCATATAAATGGAATCATAGAATGTAGTCCTTTGTGACCAGCTTATTTCACTTATTTTCAGGGTTCATCTGTGTTATGCGTAAATCAGTGCTTCATTTCTTTTTATTGCCAAATTATATTCCATTGTATGGGTATATCCTGTTTTGTTTATCCATTCAGCAACTACAGGCCATTTAGGTTGTTTACATCTTTTGGCTATTATGAATCATGCTGTTGTAAACATTTGTGTACATGTTTTTGGGTGAACATATGTTCCCATTTCTTTGGGGTATATATCTGAGGGTAGAGTTGTTGGGTCATATGGTAACTATGTTTAATCACACGAGGAGCTGTGAGATGATTTTCCAAAGTGGTGGCACCATTTTACATTCCCATCAGCAGTGTTTTAGGCTTTCAATATCACTACATATGATTTAGGATTTTTTTTTTTTTGAGTTGGAGTTTTTATGTGGTAAAATAAAAAAAAATTACTATTTTAATCATTCGTAAGTACAGTTCTGTAGCATTAAGTGCATTGTTGTGCAACCATCACCACCGTCATCCACCTCCACAAGTTTTTTTTATCTTCCCAAACTGAAACTCCATACCCATTAAATACTAACACTCCATTCCCCTCTCCCTGTAGCCCCTGGCAACCGTCATTCTACTCTCTGTCTCTGAGTTAGACTACACTAGCTAGGTCCCTTTTGCGAGAGGAATCATGCAGTATTTGTTCCTTTGTGATTGGCATTTTTCACTGGTAATAATATCCTCAAGAGACCTTTTTTTTTAAAAAGAGTTTATTGTTAAGTAGTCTCCATGCCAAACATGCAGTCAAACTCACATTCCTGAGATCAAGAGTTTCATGCTCCACCAACTGAGCCAGCCAGGTGCCCTGAGAACCTGAGTTTTTTTAAAGGCAGTGTTTGATGTATGCATACATCTTTTATGAACTTAATTTATATTTTCTATATGCCATCCTGCCATGTCCTTTTTAAAAACTTTTTTTAGTATATATAATACTATTTACCTTTTTTCCTGTCTAAAGATTTTGAAATTGAAATTCTATTTTTAATTCTGTTATTGTTCTTTTTATAATTCCCTTCATGTCCTGTGTGTCTATGTTTATTTATGTGTAGGATATAAAGGAATTGTATGATTAGTGGGGAATTATCTCCTGTGCATATTTCATTTAATTCATGTTTTATTTGTATAAGATAGGATTTAAGATAAAATTATTACTACTAAATTATTATCTTTATATAATGTAAAACACAGTATGTTTTTAAAAGCACAATCCTTGGGATCACACTACCTGTCTGAATCTCAGCTCTGCTGCTTACCAGCTGTGTGACTTCACTGAAATTACTTAACTTTTCTGAGTGTCGATTGTTTCATTTGTGACATCAAGATAATCATTACCTGCCTCATTGCTAGGATTAAGTAATTAATATACTTATTGCACTTAGAAACATTACCTGGCACATAATAGTGCTAGGTAAGAACTTGCTGCTATTACTATAGTTAACATTCTTTTTGAGGAATTATTATTGACATTTACACTTTATTTTATAAGCATGTTGATTTATTCTTCTTAACTATTTTTGTTGTTGTTTCTTCCTCATTACCAGTATTTCTTTCTTTCTTGAAATCTTACTATCATGTTTAAATCCTATTTTTTTCAGGTGTGATCTGTCTTATTTGCCACTGTATTTTTTTGTTTGTTTTCAGTCCCTAGAACATTGTTTGGCATGTAACAGTTGCTCAATAAAGATTTGATGTGTGTGGAGCCTTGCGTATCTGTTAAGCTCTGTTAAAAAGGTGGGTTAGAGAGAGATTGCATGGCAAGAAGAGGAAAAAGAGACTTCCTTGTCTTTGTGTCCTGTTTGCTTTCCATTATCTTGGCAGTGTTTCTTCACAGCAGCACTTCCTTCCCATAGCTACACCTGAGTCCAGTTTGCAGTTTTTCTAACACTTATTACCAGCTTAGTGAAGCCTATGTCAGAAAAGTCAGCACCATAAGCCACTTGGCTCCTCCTCCTCAAGAGTTCTGTATACCAGTCCCACGGGGCACTTCCTTTAGGGACACCAGCATCAGCCAAACAGCTCCCTCCTGCTACAAAACCTTAGTATAATTTTCAGTACACTGAAGCACTTAAGATATGCTAGGCAAATAACACTGAGTCTACCAGAAATAATGGTTACATTTGTCAAAAGCATTCTGTTAGTAAGGAGTTGAATTTAGAATCTTAGTTTTACTTTTTGTTCATTGTTGAAGTTCATTATAGTACATTCACCTTGAGAATAGATACTTCTTTCACCCAGAAGATCTTTCTTCCTTCTCTGAACTCCTGTAGTTCTCGGAGCTACAAATATCTATTGTAATAGTTTACTTTATGTGATATAACAAATTACCACACAGGTAGTAACTTAAAACAACATAGATTTGTTACCTTACAATTCTAGAGGACATTAAGTCCCAAAATGGGTCTTACGAATTAAAATAAAAGTGACAGCCAACTGGCTTCTTTCAGGGGGATTTTTTGAGGGAAACTATTCCTTGCCGTATCCAATTTCTAGAGGCTGCCTACTTTCCTTGATTTACGGTCACATCACTCCAACCTGTGCTTCCACCATCTCCTCTTGTCTCTCCTGCCTTCCTCTTATAAGGGGCCTTGTGATTATAGTAGGTCCACCTAGGAAATCCAGGATAATCTTATCTGAGGATCTTTAACTTAATTATGTCTGCAAAGCCCTGTTTGCCATGTAAGTTAAGATAATGGCAGGTTTTGGGGGAAGGACGTGGACATCTTTGAGGTTCCATTATTCTGCTTATCATATCTTTCTTTTATTTAGAATCATTAAATGCCAGAGCTAGAAGGGACACTGGATGATAACTTGTGCAATTCCTTTATTTTATACTTGAGGAAACTGAAACAAATGAAGGTTGTTTGGCCGTCTCTGAGCTTGTTTTAAGGTTAGGAAGAAGGCCTTATTCATGTTTTGTATGCTTAAATATACTTAGAAAAATACCTTGAACATTTTAAGTACTCAATAACTATTTGTTACCTAGTTGAGTAAAAGGCTAGTGATGGAAACCAGATACATCTGGTCCACTTTAAGTTAGTGCTAATGCAAATTTAATAACAACAACAACAACAAACCACTGACTAAAAATACCACAAGGAATAAAGATTTATTCATTCTTATATTCTGTGGTTAAAAGGAGATATCATTCAAGTCTTAAAAATAATTACCCTTTTTAGGATTCCTTTTCTCTTTATCTTGTCCACATCTCTACTTTTGTCAACCCACCCTTCTCCTTTATAAAAAAGTGAATGAAAGAATGAAGAAAGAAGAAGGAGGGAAGGAAGGAAGGAGGGAAGGAGGGAGGGGGAAAACGGAGAAGAGAAAAAGGAAAAAGAACAAAAGAAAAAGAAGGAGAAGAAAGGGAGAAAGGGAGGGAAAAGAAGAAGACACAGTGGTGTTCACTTAATTGTTTTGTAGAATAATGCATGGAATCCAGATTTAGATTCTTTGATACTGCTATTTGGCTGTGTTGATAGGTAAACCTAAATTTTTGGTGATGTGTGTAGTTTTTATGTGTTCAATAATTAAGGTAATTTAGAAATCAATATTTATCTTTTAAAAACTACTTCATAACTTTAGAAGAACTTTTAGAAACTTAGGTTTACCTTTTTATTTTTTATTTTTTTCCCCTTGTTAAGAAAGGATTGTTTGGTTAAAATAAAATTAAGAATTAAAAAAAATTTATCTGGCATTTCTTGTTAAAAATCTAGGTTTTAGATTTAGAATATCATGCAGACTAGATAAATCACTTACTGTTGTTCAAGAAACAAAGCTTTTTTAAAAATGATTGTTTTTTGTTAACATTCTTATAGTTTATATAGAATCTAATTTATTATTAAATGTGTTTAAGGTATATTAGGTATGGTCCTTGAAATAAAGTATACCTGAAGCATAATGTTAGATTCTTTTCCTATTTACATCAACATGGTCTTCCATTGGCTGTATACATGAATACATGTCTGATTTGAAACTTGTATGTTATACAAGTTTCTATAAACACTAAGACTGCATACATCTATTTTTATTTGTGTCCTAATGTGGTACATGTAGAGTGCTTATTAGCAAGTGTAAAAATGGACCATGATGTAAAAGTGCCAAATAACTGGTAATGGTTTTTATCATATTGTCATTTTCTCAATGAGCAAATGGTTAATTTTAAGTCAACTTTAGAATGCATTCATTATAGTTTACTTATTGGGTGAAAACATAATTTGACTTCTGTTTTCTTGGCAGCAACTTGAATTGGTGGAACCAAGTGGCTGGATTCATGTACCCTTAACTGATAATCATAAGAAGCCAACTCGCACATTCATGATACAGATTGCAGTTCTAGCCAATCATCAAAATGGAAGAGATACCCACATGAGACAAATTAAAATATACACACCAGTGGAAGAGAGCTCCATTGGTAAATTTCCTAGATGTACAACTATCGATTTCATGATGTATCGTTCCATAAGGTGACCTTAACACAGAACAAGAGTCATTAAACATATCTTTGTTTTATCTCGTCAGTAAATATTATATCTGGAACCTTTATTGAAGACATCACTTATTTTGCAATTTTGTATGCATTGAAGAGTATTTTATTGTAACTTTAATAAATAGATTTTGCGTCATATAACTTTTATTTTCTTTAACATATAATGAAGCTCACATATTTTACATTAGTAAAAAAAGATTTAAAGCCAATCATTAAATTTTTAATTATAACAAAAGAAAAACAATTGAACTGAAAATTTTAAGAGGTAACGTAATTTTTTACCAACTAAGTGATTATTTCATACGGTGGATGTCCATTGGAGTAATGGTTTATTTCATGTTTGGGAACAATACTATGTTTTATCAATAAATACTATCTTTAATAGGCCAAAATTATTCTTTTTTTTTTTCTTTCTAGAGAAAGCTTATTCTTTTAATACTGGGCCTTTTAAAAAAAACAATGTCAAAATAGGCTTAGCATTAGGTGTCTTATGAGAACCATTCTGATTTGGAGAACATAGTTAATTGTGTTGTAATTATTTCCATGAAATACTTTTAATCCCAGGGTTCTCTATATCGTGATACTGGGTCAGAGATTGCCAGTATCATCTGCTATTTATCCCAGTTCTAGTGCTGCTTATAGAAGAGTTCAGTTCAAATTTGTGTCTGACACTAAAGCATTCCTTGAGGGATAATGTGTCTCATAAAAATTTTTAAAATGTGTGAGATTGTTCTTTGTATACAAAAATATTTTAAAGGGACTTAAATGTGTTTTCTTTCCATGGTTTAAAATGAGTAGATTTGATTCTCTATGGTTTTTTTCCCCCTTGTATCTATTACTTTTTAGGAGGATGATTATTTAGCCATAGAACTTCCCCAGATTAGTTCTTATTTGGGAAAGACTCCCTGGTGGTTTTTGCATTGCTGAAGACTGAAGTCTTAAATAATAAACTTTTCATTCTTCTTTTTTTAATTGAAGTATAGTTAACATACAATGTCATAATTGATTTCAGGTGTATAACAAAGTGATTTAACAGTTCTATATGTTACTCAGTGCTCACCATACAAAGTTATTGCAATGTTATTGACTGTATTTTCTATGCTGTACTTTTTATCTCCAGGACTTATTTATTTTATAACTGAAAGTTTGGATCTCTTAATCCCTTTTACCTATTTCACCCATCCTCCTAGTCCCCTCCCTCTGGCAACCACCAGTTTGTTCTCTATATTTAAGAGTTTTGTTTTGTTTTGTAGACTACACTTGTAAATGAAATCAGATGGTCTTTGTCTTTCTCTGTTTGACTTACTTCACTTAGCATAATACTCTCTAGGTCCCTCCATATTGTGAATGGCAAGATCTTATTCTTTTTTATGGCTGAGTAACATCCCGTCCTGTATATTTATATAGTACATCTTTATTCATCTGCTGATGGACACTTGGATTGCTTCTATATCTTGGCTATTGTTAATAAGGCTGCTTTAAAACATAGGGATGCATATATCTTTTTGAATTTAATATTTTTCTTTTCTTTGAGTAAATATCCAGTAGTGAAATTGCTGGATCATATGGTAGTTCTTTTTTTTTTTGGTAAAGATTTTATCTATTTATTTGATACACAGAGTGAGAGAGAGAGCATAAGTGTGGGGTAGGGACAGAAGAACAGGGAGAAACAGATTCCCCACTGAGTAAGAAGCCTGATACGGGGCCCAGTCCCAGGACCCCAAGATTATGACCTGAGCAGAAGGCAGACGCTTAACAGACTGAGCCACCCAGGCACCCCATGTTAGTTCTATTTTTAATTTTTTGAGGATCCTCGATATTGTTTTCTACAATGGTTGCATCAATTTACATTCCTACCAACAATGCATAAGGGTTCCCTTTTCTTCACATTCTTGTCAACACTGGTTACTTCTTGTATTTTTGATAATAGCCATTCTGACAGAAGTGAAGTGATATCTCATTGTGGTTTTGATTTGCATTTCCTGGTTGATTAGTGATGTTGAGCATCTGTTCATATATCTCTTGGTTATCTGTATGTCTTCTTTGGAAACATGTCTAGTCAGGTCCCTTTTTTAAAATTATTTAAAAAATTTTTTTTAATTAACATTATTATTTGCCCCAGGGGTACAGGTCTGTGACTCATCAGGCTTACACATTTCACAGCACTCACCATAGCACATACCCTCCCCAATGTCCATCACTCAGCTACCCTATCCCTAACCCCCCACCACAGCAACCCCCAGTTTGTTTTGTGAAATTAAGAGTCTCTTATGGTTTGTCTCCTTCCTGATCCCATTTTGTTTCATTTTTTCCTTCCTCCTCTTTTTTTTTTTTTTTTTTTTTAAGATTTTATTTATTTACTTAGAGCATGAGAGAGAGAGAGCAAGAGCACGGGCAATGGGGAAGGGTAGAGGGAGATACAGACTCCCTGCCGAACAGGGAGCACAATGTGTGCCTCAGTCCCAGGGCCCTGGGATCATGACCTGAGGCAAAGGTGGACACTTAACCGACTGAGCCACCCAGGTGCCCCTTTGCCTATTTTTTAATTGTGTGTTTTTTGACATTGGTTGTTTAAGTTCTTTATATATTTTGGATATTAACTCCTTATTGGATATATCATGTGCAAATATCTTCTCTCATTCCATAGATTGCCTATTTGTTTTATTTCTGGTTTCCTTATCTGTGTAAAAGCTTTTTATTTTGAAATAGTTCTAATATTTTATTTTTGCTTTTGTTTTCCTTGCCTGAGGAGAAAAATCCATAAATATGTTGCTAAGGCCAGTGTCCCACATTGATCCCACAGATTACTGCCTATGTTTTCTTTTAGGAATTTTATGGTTTCAGGTCTCACATTTAGGTCTTTAATCCATTAAACAGTAAAGTTTAGAAAATAATTATTTGTATGCTTTATTCTGGCAAGAAGTACTAATTTACATGGATACTCTAAAAAAGCTTTTCACTTTTTCACTCAGTAGAATCTCTGCTGTTCTTTCTATGAGTTCCACAAAGAGTTTTATTGTTATTTTCATTTTGTTTCTTTGAAGTATGCATGGTAAGTGATCTGTAGGGCTGCCAAAAAATCTGTAACCAAGACTTCATTTGAGATCAGCAAATTAATCCAAACATAGATGTGGGATGCTAGAAATGGTGGAAGAGAGGAAAATACATGGATAGAAATTAGTAGAAAAAGAGGAAGGGGAACCTGGGTGGCTCATTCAGTTAAGCTAACTCTTGATCTCAGCTCAGGTCTTGATCTCAGGGCTCCATGCTGGGTGTGGAACCTACTTAAAAACAACAACAACAAAAGAGAAAAAGAGAGAATCAAGAAAATAATAGCAGTATTCACTAGGTACTGTACTGAATGTTTTGCTTTAGTCTGAGAAGGAAAACACTGATGTAAACATAAGGTCTTAGGGTCAGAAATCTAATAAAAAGTATAGAAGACTTTATTAGTAATAATGTTACTACTTGCTAAATGCTTTTTAAAATTTTACTTAAAAGAAACAAGGAAGAGGACTAATTATCATTACGTGATCCGCTCTGTTACCTCTTAATAGTAGTTTCCTAAGAGCCTCTTAAAATCAGGAGGGATTAAGAAGAATGCTGAGATTCTGTTTCTACTCTGTTCTCTCATTTTTATATGCCAGTGGGCTGGCTACCTTTATTAGGCATGGGAAGACTTGGTAGCTGAGGATTATGGAGATAATAGTTCCCTTTTTATAAGGATTATTTAAAGTACAGATAGACCGTGTATTATAATATTGATAGCATAATTATATGATGTAGTTGCATTTCTCTTTTAAAAGTGCAAATAATACACCTGACAAAGGATTTGTATCTAGAATATATGAAGAATTCTTATAACTCAACAGTAAGAACACAAACCAATAAAGGAAGCAAAAAATTTGAACAGTCACTTTACCAAGGAAGATAATGGGATTGGCAAATGAACATTTAAAATGTGCTCAGCTTCACTTGACATTAGTGAAATGCAAAGTAAAACCAGAATGAGATAACCATTTCACAGCTGTTAGACTGGCTAGAATTACAGATTTTTTTTTAAGGTTTTATTTATTTATTTGACAGAGAGTGAGAGAGAGAGAGAGAGAGCACACAAGCAGGGGGAGTGGCAGAGGGAAAAGTAGGCTTCCTGCCAAGCAGGGAACCCGACGTGGGGCTGATCCCATGGGATCATGACCCGAGCCGAAGGCAGCTGCTCAACAACTGAGCCACCCAAGTGCCCCTAGACTGGCTAGAATTAAAGAAAATTGCAAGCATTGGCAAAGATGTGGAAGAACTGGACTTCACACTGATCATGAAGTTGCAATTAATGTATAACCACTTTGTAAAACAGTTCAGTGATTTCTTTTTTTATTTTTTATTTTTTTTTTAAGATTTTATTTATTTATTTCACAGAGAGAGATCACAAGTAGGCAGAGAGGCAGGCAGAGAGAGGAGGAAGCAGGCTCCCTGCTGAGCTGAGAGCCCGATGCGGGGCTCCATCCCAGGACCCTGGGATCAGACCTGAGCCGAAGGCAGAGGCTTTAACCCACTGAGCCACCCAGGCGCCCCTAAACATATACCTATTATATGATCCAGTCATTTTACTTTTTGATATTTACCCAACAGAAAAGAAAGCTTATGTCTATACAAAGAATATACATAGCTTTATTTGTAATACCTGAAAACTGGAAACAACCCAAATATTGATCAGTAGGAGCATATATGAACAAATAGTCATATATCCATATAATAGAATACTGTACTCAGCAATAAAAACGAACAGTACATGCAACAACATGGATAAATTTTCATAAAAATTATGGGGAGAGAAAGAAGCCATACAAAAGAGAGTACATACTATTTGATTCTTTTTTTTTTTTTTTTTAATTCTAGAAAATACAAACAAATCAAATGACAGAAAGCAGACCCATGGTTGTATGGGATGACAGTAGGGAGAAGTAAGGAGTCAAGGACTATTTGGGGGAATGATAGAAATGTTCATTAATCAGATTGTTGTACTGGTTTCACAGGTGCATACATGTGCCAAAATTTATCATATTATATACTTTAAATATGTGCAGTTTATTGCATGTCAGTTATACCTCAATAAAGCTGATTTAAAAATAGCATATTCTACCTGTTGCACATAGTAATCATTCAAAGGTGCTAGATTTGAAATAGTTGTGTCTTATTGAAGGGATCTGAAAATAAAAAACTAAGATTGAAGAGCCATTTTTATAGTTAATGAAATAGTGACAGCAAATTAATTCACTCATTCATAATCAGTATATGTTTTTGACTATTGGACAAATTGTGCAGGTATAAGTTTTAAATTTTTATATTTCATATGTAATCTAAATGTAAGATACTTTCAATATCAGTTTATTAGCTGGGGAAATATTGTCATAAGAAACTGTATAAAACTGGAATTTTAGGGGCGCCTGGGTGGCTCAGTGGGTTAAAGCCGGTGCTTTCGGCTCGGGTCATGATCCCAGGGTTCTGGGATGGAGTCCCGCATTGGGCTCTCTGCTCGGCGGGGAGCCTGCTTCCCTTCCTCTCTCTCTCTGCCTGCCTCTCTGCCTGCTTGTAATCTTTGTCAAATAAATAAATAAAATCTTTAAAAAAAAACAAAACTGGAATTTTAAAATACAGTGTTTCCAAATCACTAAGGTGTACACCTGAAACTAAATGTAATATTGTGTGCCAGCTATATTCACATTAAAAAAATTAATTTTAAAAATTAAAAAATAAAATACAGCAGTTCATGGAACACTAATAAATACAGAATTCTAAAAAAGACTAGTAGATATTGGGTATTAAATTAGATTTAATAAGGAAACCAAGATAAATCTGATGCAGACCTTGCTTTCCTGTTGCTTATATAGTCTATTAGGGGGAAATAATAGATCTCTCATGAGTCAAATCAGAAATTAGAGTGAGGGACGCCTGGGTGGCTCAGTTGGTTAAGCGGCTGCCTTCGGCTCAGGTCATGATCCCGGCGTCGTGGGATCGAGTCCCGCATCGGGCTCCTTGCTCTGCAGGGAGCCTGCTTCTCTCTCTGCCTCTGCCTGCCACTCTGTCTGCCTGTGCTCACTCTCTCTAAATAAATAAAATCTTTAAAAAAAATAAAAAATAAAAAAATAAATTAGAGTGATAAGATCTCTAATTGATGGGTAAGTATGTAGAGGAAGCAAAAGTTGACTTTCTGTTCAGGAAGACAGAGGTGAAGCTAAAGAAATCATTGTGGAGAAAGTGGAGTTTTTTTTTTAAATAAAGACTATTTGTAATATCTAGTTATTTACTTTTCAAGCCTGTTCTTGAATCCAGACTAACATTGTTTTTATGAGTAACAATTAATTTGAAACAGATGATTTGTGTGTTCAGAATTAAGTGATGTTTTGTACATTTACTCTTGTTTGAAAGTTTGTAATAATCAAAACACTGACAATCTTGAAAAGTAATTTTAGTAAAAAAAAAGTAATTTTAGTTACCGTGCCTTCTGTTCTTTTAGCCATTATGACTACTAACTTAGTAATTAATTAATGTAATACACTGGATTAATATACCACAGTATAAATTTTTATGAGTGTAAACTTGTAGTGTTTTAGAAATTTGTTATTATTCTAAAATTCTTAATAAAATGCTGGCTTATATATTATATTTAATTGAATTCTTGGTTACTAGTTTATTTTGTCAATTACCTTTTTAAAATGATAAATTTTATAAAATGTGTTATATTAAAGTGTTAGGGAAAATAATACTTTGTAGTTGTAGTTATATGCAGACATTTTTGCCTTGAGCATCTTTTAAACCAAGATTATCTTCTTTTGCCCAGATTGTTTTGGCTTTTCCCACTTCTATTGTGACTCCCTAGGTGAAAGTACCCTCTGTTTCTTCTGTGGCTAATTCCATTACCATCGTTTGTCTTCTCTTGTCCTTTCTGATGACTACAACCAGCTTATTTTGTACATACAGGCAAAATTAGAATTGGACCAATTTAAATGTTTTCTACTTATGAAACCGTTTTCTGGGTGAATTTTTATTTTAGGAAATGGTATTTCACCTCATGTATTATTGAAGCTCTAGCATTTACCATCTCAGTTGTTATAATTACTGTGTTTGTGGCCATCAGCTTTCCACTGATGCAGTTCAGTGATCATCATAAGATATTCTTCCACTTTGCATTTGCTTTTCTGATGTTGAGAGTAAATTATGATTCTCTCCCTGTGGTCCTAGAAATAATTTCCCAAACTGTTTTTATAGACTTTATTCTGAGACAAGCTTTCCTCTTTACCCTGGCATTCATCTATAGCTGGAGATCCAGATTTTAACAGATCATTTCCTGTTATTACTACAGCAGTATCAAAATACTGATCATTTACCAAGAAGCAAAGTTTCCAAAAGACTGAAGCAGAGAGTTCAGCCAGCTGTTTGTTTTTCAACTGTTAAAATTTGGAAGAATCACATGTTACATAGATATAGCTACAAAATGAACTAAGGGTAGCCTAGGTAAAAAGAGTATGGTAGGAAGCCATCCAGCTCTTAAGTTATAACACACTCAGGTGTTTACCAAAGACAAAAGGAATTTCGCTACTTTTAAAGTGTGCTTATTGTTTTAGGTAGCATTCAGTAACTACTAGGAGGTGCAGGTAACCTGTTGTTTGGAAGTTTTATTTTATTTTTTTCTAAGTCATTAGGGCTGCTTAGTAAAAAAACCATTTTTTCCCTTGAAATTTTCAGTTGTTAGACTGGCAATCAGGTATAATTTTGACTCTTCTCCTTCATCTTCCCATACTCAGTAATACAAATTCTGCAGATTCTTTCTCCATATTAATTATCACTTTCAGTTTCACTCCATTTATATCACTCTAGGCCAATTGCTGGACCATTGGTCTTTAGTTTATGCTAAGATAAAATTATCCAAACAGTATTCCATCACATGGCTTTCTATAAAACCCATACTAATTCCACATTACCTATATAAATTTACCTATGTAAATAAACCCAAAGTCGTCTGGCATCCCTTCAAGGCCATACATCTTCCATGCCTCTTTTATAACCTTTTCATATTCTCAGACCTTTTGCTCTAGCCTAGCAAATAAGCTTGTCTGTTTTATGCACACAACTCCCTTATTCTCATTTTCACTATTTTATAGGTAATGTCTAATGGCCTTTAATGTCACTGTTGATACCACTTTCCTAAACAAAGGGGCTCAAAAGTCACTCTCTTGAATGCCTTTACTTATCTGATTTTAATCCTGTGTATTTTGGTAATTCTTTTGTTCTAAATCCTCTTAGCACTTGTGTATTCTGCCAGTATTATATTAACATATGAATGTCATATTGTGTATGTTGCTAACTCTTGAAGACAGACTCAGACAAGGAATGCAATGATTTGCATTATTACAATTCTCAACATATAGTAGACATGAAGTAAATACACATTGTTTTTCTAAGATCTTGTATTGACATGGTTTTTATACTTTATGTCTCATTTTCACAAAGTGACTGTGTCAGGGCTACCTTTAATTATGAATGACAAATCCCTGCCACAGTGACTTAAATAAGTTTTTATATTTTTTGTATATTAAAAAGCCTGGAGATCCATGTTTTGTCATTGGTGCAACAGCTTAATAACACTGGCTTTCTGAGAATTCTTAGGTCATTTTCATGGTCAAAAAACAGTTGCTGTCATCTTAACTCTCACAGTGGCACTTGAGAGAGAAGGGACAAGAATGGTACTGGCCATATCTCTCTTCCATTATCCCCAGGAATCTCCCGCATGCTTCTTTTGTCTTGTTGGTCAGAACTGTGTCACAGGACTGTCTCTAACTTAGAGGCAAGCTTGTCTGGGAAGGCAGGGAGTGTGATTGTCATTGTTGCCTTAGGCATACTACTATTTTCTAGGGCAAAACACATCATCTCCCAAAAAAACCCCTAAACTATGAACAGTATTCTCTCTTTGAGGAAGAGGGGAAAATAGATATGAGGTAGACAGTAAGTAGTATCTGCCGCACACAGTCTTTCTAAGACTCAGCACCCTCATCCGCTAACTGGAAATCATAGCAGCACTCACCTCAGAGGATTAAGTGAGATAATGAATGGAGGCACTTAGCACAGGGTGTGGCAAATAGCAATATTCAACAAGAGTAGCTGGTTTTGTTATTTTGTCTTTGGTTCATGTGGTTTGATCTGAGCAATCTATGGGGAAGAAATGGCTGTTTTTCCCTCTTTCCTCAAGACTTCTGCTGGACTTGAGAAGATAACCACTAGTTCTGCAACACTGCCTTGTGTGGTAACCTGAGAACCCCTTTTTAGCATCTGCATTTTATTATCTACCATATACTTATACCTTGCCATGATAGCGTTTATGTAGAATTTTCCCACACAAAGCAGCAGGATCCTCTAAATTCTGTAAATTCTGTTATAGTGGGTGGGGGCTAAGACAACCTTTTTAGTTATTAACTACATTATCCTTTTGAGCTCATGCAAGATATCAAGACTCTTATTTCTTGCATTTTTCAACCTTAGCAAAAAAAGAAAACATACTTGATAGAACTTTCCACTGTTGCAAGCTGGAGTAGATGAACAGCCCTGTAAGTTCTTTTAAGACACACATTTCCAGAAGCAGGAAGTGAATATCAAGCTAGAAGAGAAGCTCCAGCGCACTTACCATGTTTAACTAGTTCTTTTTTTTTTTTTTTTAAGATTTTATTTATTTATTTGACGGGGAGAAATCACAAGTAGACAGAGAGGCAGGCAGAGAGAGAGGGGGAAGCAGGCTCCCTGCTGAGCAGAGAGCCTGATGCGGGGCTCCATCCCAGGGGATCATGACCCAAGCCGAAGGCAGAGGCTTTATTTAACCCACTGAGCCACCAAGGCGCCCCTGTTTAAATAGTTCTAAGCCAGTCTGCTAGACCCTTTATTACTCCTGGTCTAGGTCTGAATCCCTTAGCTGCTGGTAGCTGCTGCTGCTTGTTGGTGTCCTGTCTTGCCCCTTCAGTTATGATAAGCACTATTTTGCTAGCTCCAAACTTGTCTCTTTTCAATGCTGTTCCCTCAGGCCACTGTGAGTAAGCTTTCTCTGTTTTGATCCACTGAGTAGAAGTTCCTGTTCTAGACTATATCTAATGACAACTGATCAAGTTAGTAGTACTGTGCCAATGAAGAAAGATAAGTAGTTTGGCTTGGGATATATACTAAGGCCGGAAAGCATACATTTTATAAAGATTTACTTAGAATAATCCACATTGTCATTTTTTAATTATTATGGATACGTGATTGCTCATTCCTATCAAACAAAAAAAAAAGATGTTTATTCTACAATGCTGTGATCAATTATATTACTTATAGTTCCCAGGAGAAAAATTTTGCATCTTTTTTCAAACAGTCAACATGTACTATTGACTGCCTTAAATCTCGCATAGAATACAAAGGAGAAAACATGTTTCTTATTCAGAAGAAACTTATGGTCTAGCTGATGATGGCTAGGGACATACAGAGACATTGACACATCCTCAGTATGAAGTAGTATTGAGTAAACCAGATACCACCAATTTCTAGTGTACTTGTAAGGTTCTTATAGAAGAGACAGACACTCATGTATAGGAGGTTGTCTGAAGAGGCTTCCTTCCTTGTTTCTGTACAAGCTGAGAAACAAATAGTGAAGATGAAAGCTGAAATAATTACCTTCTTTCATGAACGCTGACGGATGTCTTTTGTAGTCTTAGCTAATTTGGGTTTCTTTTTTTTTTTTTTTAATTTTATTTATTTGACAGAGAGAGATCACAAGTAGGCAGAGAGGCAGGCAGAGAGAGAGAGGGAAGCAGGCTCCCTGCTGAGCAGAGAGCCCGATGTGGGACTCGATCCCAGGACCCTGAGATCATGACCTGAGCCGAAGGCAGCGGCTTAACCCACTGAGCCACCCAGGCGCCCCTAATTTGGGTTTCTAATAATGAATCCCTAAGATTCATGTTATGGCTGGCTGCACACTGAATGAGGCAGGATGCTTTCTAAAAGGAGGAGGATGGAACGAAACTATATATTCTCAATTGTTCTTCGTATATTTACAAGTCAGCTATTAACCTCTTTGGGGCCAGTGTGACAGGCTGGAGAGAGGTCCAGAGTAAAGGAATTGAACTTCCTTCTACTTGGAAATCATCAGGAGTGGGGAAAGAGTATTCCTAAATTTACGCTCTCATTCCAAAACATGCAGATTTAAGTGAAATCTTAATGATTAAAATTAATTGTTCATTTAGTTCATTAGTTCATTTAGTTATTCATTTAGTTCATAATTAATGAAACAGGGAGGCATTTTAGGCATGGAAAATTACAAATTTGTGGAGGAGTTGGGAGGTGGTTATTTTCATACTGTAGTACAGTGGGGTGCTAACCTGAGTAATCAATCTGTAGCATCTTTAAGTTACAGGATGGAAAAAAGGTAGGGTAGGATGTGGTAAAAGTTTAATCTTACTCTGTTATAGTTTTATATCCATACCCTTATATAATTCTTACATTTAATACTATATTAAAACTTCAGAGAAGAAAAGAGGCAATATGGTTAGCCTAACACTCACTACCACTATGAATTGTAAAGGAGACTGTGGAATAAGAACCCTAATTTTTGAGGGACGCCTGGGTGGCTCAGTTGGTTAAGGCTGCCTTTGGCTCAGGTCATGGTCCCAGCGTCCTGGGATCGAGTCCCACATCGGGCTCCTTGCTCAACAGGGAGCCTGCTTCTCCCTCTGCCTCTGCCTGCCACTCTGTCTGCCTGTGCTCGCTCTGTCTCTGACAAATAAATAATATCTTAAAAAAAAAAAGAACACTAATTTTTGAAAGAGTTTCATATAAATTAAAATGTTCAACATTTCTCTAAGATTATCTAATATTATCTAAAATTGAACCATGGAGAAGGTTATCAGAAGTTTGCTTGGGGTAAAAAAATCGGGTGGAAATCTGTGTTTTTACAAAGGGCATTCCAGTGATTCCTTGTGGAATCATTGAGATGTCCACCCAATTTGGATCCATTGTTCCAGGTTCCCTCTTCCATTCCAGAGATTTAGTTAATAAACGGAATTCTTAGATAATACACTTGTAAGCAAGACCATCAGAAATCACACACAGCTCCAAATAAGGCTCTCAAGTGGCCATTACAAAAATATTTGAGTTCTTGGAATATGGCATGTTGTGTTTTTAAACAGAATCATCACTAGTAAGAACACAACTTCATTCCTTTGGGTCCAATTTGTGCTTGTCTTACTTCTAATTACTTTTGGATTCAAAATAAGAAAGCCTTATTTAAAACTAAAGCAGCCTTTGAAACAGTATTATTCATTCTGTAATTCTTTTTAAAGATATGTCAGCTGAAGCATGAGATATACTAGTTATATGAAGAAACAATGTAAGCAGTGTCTTGTTTTAAATAGTAATCATTTTACATATACTCTAGCTAGAAATATAATAAGAGGAATTATTATTTTTAAAGATTTTGTTCATTTATTTGACAGAGAGAGATCACAAGTAGGCAGAGAGGCAGGCAGAGGGGGAGGGGGAAGCCGACTCCCTGCCAAGCAGAGAACCCAATGCGGGGCTCAATCCCAGGAGCCTGAGACCATGACCTGAGCAGAAGAAAGAGGCTCAACCCACTGAGCCACCCAGGCGCCCCAGGAAATATTATTTTAATGGGAAGGTTCTGCATATGAAATTTTTTCTTTGTTATTTGCAAGCTAGAAGGAAGTAACTTGTTTGCATAGGAATTAGATGAGCACCTAAGTTCTATCTACAATAATCTTTGGCTGATTTTGTCAGGTTTTTTTTTTTTTTTTTTAGACTTTTTCCTTTTTAATTGTGTGTATGAAACGTAATGTATATACAGTAAAGTGTACCAAACAACAGCTCAGTGAATTAGATCAAGGTGGACACCTGTGTACATGCCTAAGATTAAAAACACCTCAGTACCCTGGAAGCTCTCTCTGTGTCCCCTCTCAACCACTCTTCTCCTCTCCAAGGTTAGTCTCTACCCTGAGTTAAATGGTATAGCTGAGTTTCACCTATGTTAAATGTAATATAAATTATGTATATATGTATATATGAAGGTAAAATATCTTTTGTGTTGGTTTTCTTTTACCCAGCATGATTTTTGTAGTGTATATCCATGTTACTGCTTGTAGCTATAGTTTATTCATTTTTCCTGCTATATATATAGTATTTTATTATAGAAACATACCATAATTTATTTATCCACCCTACTGTTGGTTATTGAAGTTTTTAGTTTTAAAATAATACTGTGATCGAATTCTAGTGCTTGTCTTTTGACTCATACTGCATGTGTGTTTCTTTTAGATACATGTATAGGAGTCGAATATCTCTCTCAAAGGGTACATGTATGCTCACTTTTTGTAGATAATGCCAAATCGGTTTCCAGAGTAGATGTACCCATTCATGTTTTGACAGCAGGGCATCTGAATTGCTGTTACTCCATGTACTCACCAAACTTGGATATTGTTGGTCTTTTTAATTTTAGTCACTTTGGTGAGCGTAATGTTATCATAGTTTTGATTTTCCTTTCCATTAAAACTAATAATGTCAAACTACTTTTCATGTTTGTTGACATTTAGATAGCCTCTCTTGTGAAGTATTCTAGTCTTTTGTTCATTTTTTAAAAATTGGCTTAATTTTTCTTAGTGATTTATAAATGTTCTTCATACATTCTATATATAAACCCTTTTGATAGTTACAAGTGATGTAACTGCCTTCTCCCACGCTGTGGTTTGCCTTTTCATTCTCTTAAAAGCTGGATCTTTTAATGAATAGAAATTCCTATTGTAAAGGTAAACCAATTTATTATCTTTTCCATGATGTTTAGTGTCTTTTGTGTGCTAAGAAATCTTTTCTGACTTGAATATCATAAAGATGTTCTCTTACATTATTTTCTAAAAGCTTTAGGTGCTTTCTTGTACAGATTTAGATCTGCCATCTACCTTAGATGACAGGAGTTAAATTTATTTTTTTCTTCTCTATGTAGATATCCAAATGACTCAGTATTTGTTGAAGACTATCTTTTCCCATTGCTCTGCAGTGCCACCTTTGCATTAACTCAAGTATCCATTTGTATGTGGCAGGTTTTTGAGCTGCCTCTTCTTTTCAGTTTGTCTGTCCTTATATCAGGATAACACTGTCTTTATTACTGTTGATTTGTAATGATGTTTTGACTTCAAGTAGGCCAGATTCTTCCAGCTTGTTCTTTTTTAACTGTTTCAACTATTCTTGGCCTTTCTCATTACTGTTTACATTTTATATTCAGCTTATCAGCTTACAAATACACACACACACACACACACACACACAATAGAATTTTTATTGGGATTGTTTTGAATCTATAGATCAATGACAATACTTTTCAATATTGAATCTTCTAATTTACAGAAGACTCCATTTGTTTGAGACTTTAATGTCTTTCAGTAGTGTTTTATAGTTTTCTTAGGAAACATCTTGTATATCTTTTATAGAGTTATTCCTAGGAATTTGATATTTTTGATGTTATTCTAAGTGATACTTAAGTTTATTTTGGTAAATTGAAGTAAAATTGGTTTTTATAAATTTATTTTATAATCAGCAACTTTCTAACTTCCCTCTTAATTAAAATCATTTTTCTGTAGGTTCTTTTGGATTTTTTTATATCTCTAAATGATGCCTATTTTCTTCTTTTCTTTTCCTTATACTTTTAATTTATGTTTCTTATAGTAATTACGCCTCCAGTAATGTATGAAATAGAAGTCTGAGGTGTTAAATTGAACATTGAAAGCAGTCCTTCTTACCTTGTTTCTGATCCCAATGAGAAAGCTTTAAGATTTCACTGTTAAGTATGATGTTTGCTTAGGTTTTAGGTTTTTTTTAAGAAACACTTAATAAAATTAATGGTAGTCTTTTCTATTTCTAGTTTACCAAAATTATTTGTTTGTTTTATAAGCATGAATGAATACTGAGGATATTAAAAGCTTTCTTGCCTCTGTTGAAATAACCATATGATTTTTTTCTTTTTTCTTTTCATGTTGAATTATATTGGTTGATTTTTACATGTTGAATAACCATCTTTCTGGAGTAAATCCAACTTGACTATAGGCATTGTCTTTTGTTATGAATCACTTAACTTGGCTTGGTAAAAATTAGTTTTTCATCCATGTGCACCAATAGTTTTTGCATCATGAGTGAGATTAGTGTATAATATTCCTTTTTGTATTGTCCCTTTGATGTTTTGATATTGGAATTATTTTGGCTACATAAAATGAGAAAATTTTTGTTTGTTTTCTGGAAGAGTTTGTATGAGCTTAGAATAATTCCTTAAATGACACAAAATTCATTGTGAATACATAATTATAGATTTGATTTCTAATTCTAAATAGATGAATTATGTAGATTTTTGTACTTCCTCTTGTGTGAGTTTTGGTAATTTGTATTTTTCTAGCACTTTATCCATTTCATCTGCATTTCAGATTTATTGGCATAAAGTTATTTATATTATCATTTTATGATTTTTATAGTGTCTGTAGGATCTGTATTATTAGAGCTCTCACCATTCCTGATATTGGTGTTTTGTAATATCTTTTTTCTTTTTCATTAGTTTCAGCAAAAATGTATCAATTCTGTTTGTATTTTCTAAGAAACAACTTTGGCTTTATCCTTTCTAATGCATATATTCTATTTCATTACTTTCTGCTCTTTATTATTTTCTCCTATTTTCTTTGGGCTTAATTAGCCTTCTCTTTCTGTTTTTGAAATGCATACTTAGATTACTGAATTTCAGCATTTTTCTTGTCTTAAATATGTACTTAAAGCAGTAAATTACCCTTTATGTACAGCTCTTATATGTGTTGATACATAATTATCCACTAGCATCCAGTTAGAGTGATATCTGTTATCTATTAGAATATTTCTCTTTGACCCATGGGTTATTTAGAAGTACATTTCATAATTTTCTTTCCAAATATATGGGGATTTTCCAAGTATCTTTTTTTTTAAGATTTATTTATTTATTTTAGTGGGGGGAGGGCAAGTGGGAGAGAGAGAATCTCAAGCAGACTCCCTTGCAGACCATGGAGGCTGACGAGAGGTTTAATCCCATGACTCTGAGATCATGACCTGAGCTGAAATCAGGAGTCCGATGCTCAACCGACAGAGCCACCCAGGCTCAGTATGTATTCCATAGTTTTTGGTTGCCGTGTTTCATATATGTTAATTAGACCAGATTTATTAATTATGTTGTCTAATATTTTATAGTCAACTGATTTTTTTTGTCTGCTCATTCTGTCAGTTAATAAGAAAGTTGTATGAGAATCTTCCACATGATTGTGGCTTTGTCTTCTTTTCCTTATAATTTTGTCAATTTTCTCTTTATATATATTGAAGCTACTATGTTATTAAGTACATACACACTTAGAATTGTTGTATCTTTCTGATGAATCAAACCATTTATAATGAATGTACTTCTTTGTCTTTAGAAATTTTTTTTGCCATAAATACTACTTTTCTGGTTTAATAAAGCTATACCAGTTTTCTTTTGATTAGTGTTGAATGTTATATCTTTTTCCATTCTCTTATTTTTGAGCATTTCATATCCTTATATTTCTTATATGTTTTCTGTAAATTGACTATAGTTGGGTTCTGTTTTTTACTCAGTTTGGCTTTCCAGGAGGAAGAAATCTCTGTGGCTTATTTGGAAGATACTGCTTCTCAGGGTACCTGGCTGGCTCAGCTGGAAGAGCACGTGACTGTCGATCACAGGGTTGTGAGTTTGAGCCCCACTTAAAAAAAGGAGGATACTGCTTCCCACTTGATCTTAGCTAAAAGGCCAAGAAGCAGTGGAAGAACCAGTGAAAGATATTGCTTCTCAAACCAATGCAAGTAAACATCTAGGAGAAAAAACTTTAGAAAGGTAGTTTGGGGCCAGATTTTGGAGGGCCCTTTAATGTCCAGGTAAAAAGTTTGGCCTGTATCTTCTTTCAGGAAACTCTTGAAGAGTTTTGAATATGTAGGTGAGTGATATGTATTTTAAGAAGGTTAAATCAGTAAGATTTAACTGGAGCAGAAAGTGTTGGAAGCAATAAAGATAGATTCTGAAAGCATCTTAGTAATGTAGCATGTGGAACAACAGTACTTGATACATAGTAAGCTTGCAATGAAATATTTGATGACCAGTTGAAAAGCTCAGATGAAATATGATGAGGGACCAGATAGCAATATGGCAGTAGAAGTGGCAAGAAATGACTAGAAATATAAAATAGGCAGAATTCTTTGTTTGCGTACAAGTGGCTTGGGGGAAACTTAGGTAAAAGATAATGAACAAACAGATAGAGATATCATGCTGAGATGTTTTTATAGGTATCTTATTATATGGGGCCTCAGAATAATAAATTAGGTAAGAAGACATGGTGAATATATTGATTATTAATTTATAAAGTTAAATTTTCATATGAATTTATGAAGTTAAGTTACGAATAGTTAAATATAGGAGAAAATTTAAAGATGAGTATGACATTTTTCTTCACCACTACCTTGTCCAACTTTCAAACTACTGTGTTCACTTTGAAGTATAGCCCAGGGTCCTCCGGATCAGATCCTATATAGGTGCTTGCCCCATATCAATGTTTTTGCAGGTACTTTTTTTTTTTTTTTTAAGATTTTACTTATTTATTTGACAGACAGAGATCACAAGTAGGCAGAGAGGCAGGCGGTGGGGGAGGGCAGGGGAAGAAGACTCCCTGCTGAGCAGAGAGCCAGATGTGGGGCTTGATCCCAGGACCCTGGGATCATGACCTGAGCCCAAGGCAGAGGCTTAACCCACTGAGCCACCCAGGTGCCCCTTTGCAGATACTTTTGACAAAAGAGCCTGAGTTTGCACATTTCCAAAAGGAAGCCATGTTACCCTACAATAGTTACCCAGTGCATTTACGACTTTATATTCCTACGTGGTGCTGAAGTAATCCAGTGGCAAATATTTCCTGTTTCTGAGTTTGCCCTGATCTTCCCCCAAAATGCGATTATTAATCTTTCCTGAATGGCTACCCATCCATATTTCATTTTTATATATGTTAAGGAATGCAGATTTGTGTTAGTTATTAGAATTTTAGGGAATTTTAGACTAATTAGTTAAAACATGATAATTCTTTTAGTCATGATTATCTAGTAGTTTCTAGCAGACATTTCTATTGTGTTAATTTCTTGGATGTTTTAATCTACTATTTTTATTTTCTCTTTTGCCTTAAGTCTTGGGTTATGAATTTATCTATAAAATTCCTGTGCAACTTGAGTTAGTGTGTTCTTCTAAAATAGTTTTGGATTTCTGTGTGTACTCACTGGAGATCCTTGGCTTAGGACTTAGTTCTTCATAATTTTTTGACTTGTGGCTTTCTAGACCAAATGTGACATAAATTCAGTTCTCTTTTTGTTGTGCAAGCCCAGATTATACTTTCCCAAGGGATTTATTTTACTGTGGCACAGGCAAACCAGTTTCCCTATTGTCTGTTGTCTTCTTTTACTTTGGTGGGGAGATTTTTTCTTGCCCCAACTATGATTCTAGCCCTTCTAGTTTTATGCAGGGATCTTCATTTCACTTTTCCATGTTGCAAGAGTGAAGTTCTCATCTCCTGTCCTTTGCATTACCTTAAAAGCCAAATTTCTAAGTTGCAACTGTTACTCACCACCCATCATTAAGGCAAATGCCCAGTAGCCTACTCATTTGTACTGAGTAGCCTACTCAGTCCTGTTTTTAGTTGCTTTAATATTCCTGGCACCTGGATATTTTTCTTTTATATGGGCTTAGCTGTGCATTGTTTTAAAGTTAGTGTAATTTTTCTCAGCATTCCCAGCTAATCTAGCAGAAGAGATTTTTAATGTATAGTCTGCCATTTTGTTGAAACTCAAATCTTGAATTCTTTCCACATCTGTAGAGTTTTTTCTTCATATATTTCCAGATGTCTTTGATTTTATTTTTTTTAAGGACATTGCATTTCATAGTTGGAGTGGCCTTAAAATGGGGATGTATTTTCCCTTTATTTAAATTTAATTTAAAATTATGATGTTGCTAGAACTTGCCACATTATAAATTCTACTCAGAGGCACAAAGGGAATAATTAACTCTAAATATTGGTAGAAGACTAGCATTTTATCTTGGTCTGAGAAAGCAACCTTGAGAATGCATCCTGTGTGACTAAATAACACCAAATTCAGTATGGTGACCACCTTAGGGTCTAGGGGAAAGAGGAATTAGGAATGAGATCATTAGGAGAGGTTTCAATTACATTTGTAATGTTTTATTTCTTTTTTTTTAATTTATTTTTTAAAAGATTTTATGTATGTATGTATTTATTTGACAGACAGAGATCACAAGTAGGCAGAGAGGCAGGCAGAGAGAGAGAGAGAGAGAGAGGGAGAAAGCACGCTCCCCGCTGAGCAGAGAGCCCGATGTAGGGCTCGATCCCAGGACCCTGAGATCATGACCTGAGCTGAAGGCAGAGGCTTAACCCACTCAGCCACCCAGGTGCCACTGTAATGTTTTATTTCTTAAGCTGAGTGGTATGTACCCAAAAGTTTATTATATTCTCTACATTTTAAAAACATGAAATGCTTCATAGTAAAAATGATTGTAAAGGGAATTATCATCATAATGAAATTGTACTGTATCCTTAATTTCACATGACAGAAGCTACATGGGGCATTTGTCATTGATATGTATTTGGCAAGTGAAAAAATTTTTATTAAAGAGTAATTTCCTTATTAACAATAAGGAAATAACGATTTCCTTATTAAAGAAGTTGTTATTTCAATTACTGTTCACATTTAGTTATTTCCACATTAGACTTTGTTTCCCCACACCTGTTAAGAGTGTTATATGATTGTCCGAGTCCAGCCTATCCAATGATTATGCTACTTCCAACTTGGTGAATAATTCTAGCATTATCCAGAATAGCCTCAGGTTAAATATGGATCATCTTCTATGCTAAAAAAAGGCCCTTTTAAGTGTTTTCACAGTCTAAATCTCCTCTTGTTTTCTTTGTTCACATTCATTGCAAGTGTTGCTATTGAGTGATCTTATTCACCCACATCTTTAGTACTGAAATATGAAAGGAAGGAAGGGCTGGCCTGCAGAAGCGTGCAGATTCTTTTCAGAGGTTTCCTGAGGCCTGGTGTTCTCCTTGCTGCCTTGCACAGACTCCCTCCTGTCCTCACAGTGACATGAAAAACAGTGAACACTTATCGAGTGCTCTTTTTGTGCCAGTCATTCTGAGGCATTCTTTATGTATTATCATATTCAACCCTTGTAATAATCTCGTAGTTCTTATTCTCCCCTTCTTAGAATGAAGGAAACTGATTGCTTTGACTAAATCACAAGGCAACTAAATGACGAAGTTGGATATTTGCTGAAGTAACTTTTCTTCCTTTCTCTGTCTCTGTCCATAAAATACCATCTAGTGTTGATACCACCTTGCGGTAATCAATAATTTAATATTACTTAAGCATCAGAAAATTTCACGTGGTTGTGATGAAATGTAGGGTTTAGCTGATTTGTATTTAGAAACAGTAGAGAAGAGGAAAATACAAGGAATGGATGAGCAGTGGAAAGCCAGCTGGGTCATCAGGATGCAGGAGTGGTTAGAGGATAGAATGCCTGTTGGAATCAGCTGCCTGAGGCTGTGGTGGAGTACCTATTGATGTTGATGGTATGTGTGGATAAGAGTGGTATGCAGCCTCTGGTTTTACGTTTTCTGTCATACCAAAGACTATTAAAATGACAGTATTGTCCTTGGAGTCTCACCTTTGACCTAAACAAATAAAACCTTCCCTCTCACATCACTACTGTGAGAAGGGGCGGGGCAGGATGGGGACACAAGGATAAAGAAATATGGAAAGGTGACCGGGCCATATTGCTTCCTTTCTCTTTAGAGACTAAACCCATTACTTTTTAGAAAAAGAAAAAGAAGAAAAGAATGGAGGGGTGGGCTGGAGGGACAGAGAGATAGAAAGCAGGAGACATTGATTCAATAGAGAGAAAAGTATTCACTTACATTTTTGTCTATGACTTCTTACAAAATAAGGGGCTTGCATTATTATGTTGTGACTTTACAACCTTGAGAATAAATCAGTGTGATTTAATTTTAACTGAGCCTTGTAAAGAGCAAGGGATCTCTTTCCCCCAGTCTTTCTTAAAGAAACTCACATATCTCCAAACTTTGTCTTGAACTACTGTTTCTAGGTCATACTGAGGCTTGTGTTTAATTATTCTGGCCTCGTTTAAGGAATTCTGGGCCTGAGGCATGTAGACCTTTAGGGCCATTCGTTGGATTCACAATGAATCATAAATAAGTCAGTATAATCTCAATTAAAATAATACTTCATATATCCATTGTCATCTAAATGTGGTCTACTCTAAATCCCACTATGAATATAAGAATTATTAATAAGTTAATAATTATTTTTTTAAATATTTTATTTATTTATTTAACAGAGAGGAAGAGAATCACAAGTAGGCAGAGCAGCAGGCAGAGAGAGAGGAGGAGGCTCCCTGCTGAGCAGAGAGCCGGATGCAGGGCTCGATCCCAGGACCCTGAGACCATGACCTGAGCCAAAGGCAGAGGCTTAACCCACTGAGCCACCCAGGCACCCCAATAAGTTAATAATTATTAATAAATTAATAATAACATTAGGTCATAGGACCCCGAGGCATGAACAGGGATATGAGCAGACATTTTCTTTTGCCTTCAGAATTTCACAGGTGTCCAAAAACGTTGTAAAGATGTGAGAAGGGGGCAATCTAAGGACAAGTGCCCCGAGGTGGCCAATAAATAGCTCTGCTTGTGTGAATATTTTGCTGCTTTGTAGTTAAAAATTCAGTAATTAAATTGAAATTAGGTCTTGTGGAAAACTGTGAATCTATTTTCTTCAAACTTTCTTAGAAAGATTCAAGTAATTTCAGTGCTCTTCCTGATGTCAGATTTTGAGCCCTCTGATCCCTTGGGCAGTGGCTACCTTGCTACCCCTTCCCTTATGTTTCTGATAAGAACAGCAGAAATTTTTACTGGGAATCTTTTACAGTTCCTTTGAAACTTTTTGATAAAAGTTTCTTTTGAAAATGTATTTCATTCTCTGCACACAGGGGGAAGTAAATTATTCAAATATTTTCTAAAGCACTTTATTGTTTATAAGGGTCATTCATGGCCACTGCCTCATTTAGATGCTTAAAGCAACCTTGTCAGGCAGATAAGGCAGGTGGCACCCCGAGACCCAGGTCTTCTGACTCTTACTCTAGTGCTCTTGCCTTATTTCAACTCATTCCTTAACCAAATGCCAATGAAAAGTTTCTATTATAATGTGCATTTTTAGGTTTTCATATTATCATTATTAACTTTTTGAACCTTTGTGGAATCATTAGGATTATCACTGTCCATCAGACAGACAATTAATAATTAATAAATGCTCAGTCTGCTTCCATTAACTGACTTTGCTTTCTCCTCCTGTGTATGTTCTGGGTCTCAGAAGTGCAGGATCAAGTGTGAATGGAGTTGAGGGAAGTCTTATCACTAAACACGAATTTAACTTATTGCCGCTGGGTGGTAAGCATGTGATAAATGCCAACATCAAAGAACATTTCAACATGATACAGAATTCTAAGGTTTAAACACCTTTTTTATTTAGTGAGAACTAGGTGTGGCTGCATACAATTCAAGCACTTCTTCCTAGAACTCGGGTTCTCTGTATTTTCTTGTGTCATACCGCAAGAGCAGCGTTAGCCCCAAGAATGGGACTGTGATGCCCAGAGGTTGTGAACTCTAACATCACTGTTTTATTTTTATGAGAATTAGGTCAAGATTAGCCTAAACAGAGGCACCAAATAACTTAGGATCACAAGCAAAATGGGAAATAAAATGCATTTTATACTGAATCTTTACAGATGGATTTTGCAAAGAACAGTTAATTAACTGTGGGACCAACTGGGGATACATTTTTAATGATTTGCAGGTAGCCTAGAGAAAAGCTAAGTAAAAAAATTCCATTCCTAACTGCTCTTCTAAAATGGGCTGAGAACGATAGCAGTGAATTAAAATAACCTGTGAATTTTTCTAACCAAAATAAAAATACCAGTTATGAAATATTTCTTTTACTCTTTGCCAATTCTTTAATAGTCCATTAGGTATTTCTAGGAGGTGGAGTAGTTGAGATGAAAATTTGAGCTCAGGAACCTGAAAGGCCAGATTCTTGAATAAACTGATTGAGGTGAGATGGAACTGTGTGTGATGGGAGGCTTTTTCTGTGGTGGAGTGCCCTTAGACTGGGCATGTGTTTCATTTGGATAAGTCTTTGAAAGTTCCAGGAATCAGTGAAAAAAGAGACTTGAAGGAATGTAGAAATAACGAGTCTAATCCTACTATAGCCTAAGAGTAGGCCACTTCCTGGAGGAGGGATTCAGTTCCTTCTGTATGACTTAGCTAAAGTATTCTGTCCGTTTCAGACGAAGAGGTGAGTCACTCAACTTGGTTCCAGAATCTGCTCTTTCAACGCCACCCCCCCCCAACATCATACCCTGGTTACAAAACCAGATGCCTTGTATACTGCCCCTTCTTTCCCTGACCTAGAAATTATTGACTAAATGTGTTGTTTTTTATGTCATTGTTTATAGAGAAAACTGGAATGAATATCTGGCCTTTTTATTGGATTTCTTTTCAGCTCTGTAGGCCTAAATGTGGGCCGACATTTTAATCTTTCTGTTGCTTGCACTGGAAATGCTGGGAATTACATGGTCAGTAATTATATGATTAGTAATTAGGTGTCCAACAGTGAAGCTGAATATTGTTTTAATCTTACATATTTTCCATTAGGTAGTACATAGGAGTGATTTTCAACTCCTAGCTCCTTTCCACAGCTAGTTTTTTTTTTTTTCTTTCAAACTCCTTAACTGCAATAAAAATAGTTCATTTATAGGGTCTCTTCTTTTGTGAGCTGGTTTATAACACAGGGATGCTGGCATGGTATTTATACCTAAATAGATAGCTTTAAAAAGAAGATATACTCATGTGGGACATTATTTCATTGAAGACAATTTTTTTCTAAATCATAGCTTTTATCGTCTTTTCTTTTTATGACTGCTTCTTTAAATAGCAGCCATTCCTGGTTTCATTCTTTAAATACTCCCCTAAAGGAGTAAAGCTAAAATAGATGCCTTCAGCTTTTCTTGTACCATAGAGATTTTATTTTAGAAAAAAGGGAAAAGATCAAATTTCCTCAAGGCAAAAATTAGAAATTTGGCTTTACTCGGAGTTCCTTAAACTACAAATCACTGAAAGCCAAAGTGAGATAAGATTATGGAATGTTAGTTCTCAAAATTACTTTGTTAAATGTCTTTATTTAACAGACAAATAAGCCAAAGCCATATGGGCTTGCCGGTTCTCTCCCAGGTTACACAGATGGGTGGTGGGGAAGTCTGTGGGGATTTCTCTCAACTCAGAGTGATTCTGTTTAACCCCGGGTATTTGGTGGGCTTTGGCTTGGAAAGCAGCAAAAGAAGGAAAGCTAAGTAAAAACAACCCATGACAGGTTTATGGCCAGCTTGTTAAGTGAGATCCTTGGCTTGACACTGTATTTCTTTCTCTGCTGGGTGTGGATTGACAGGTATTGATGAAATGTCTTAGGTTCTAATTCAAAATGCCTGGTGACAAATTATAACTCTTGACAAGTTGAGGTTATCAGCAAACCACAGGGTGAATCTGTGGACTGTAGCCTGCAATAGCCATTATACTGTCTCTAGCAAGCTTCTGTGCTTTAACAGGGATGTACTTGATCTTTTCACCCCCCAAGAGTAGATTAAGTGCTTCAGTAAATATGCCATTAAGATGCTTCATTGTACCAAGCCATTAGTACACACCTCAACTACACTGGAAGCAGGGGGCCTTCAGCCACCCAAGAAGCATTATAAATGGCCTAGAGGGATGCCTAGTGCTGTGTTTGCTTGGATATTGCATTATTAAGTACAGTTTTTCTATTGGTTTGAATAAAACCAGAATGGAGGAAATAGCAAATTCCTTTCTAGTCTACTCTGAATGAGTCCCTCTGCCATCATGTCCACTTTGTTGTGGTTCTACCTGCATTGATTCCTTGACTTTGTGCCTGAGTCAGACGGTAGGTTTCAGAGCACCCTTTCACCACCAGCTAAACCCCCTTGGGATTTCATTTCCTTATGAAGAAGCTAAATTGGAAGTGTTTTAGAAATGTTTATCATGGATATACTATTTATGTCGGTTGTCTGTTGTTTTCTTCCTTACCTTTCTGGGCATAATTCTCATAATAGAAACAACATGGGTAATAGAATTTTGCCACCGCATGAAACCCAAAATATTGTTTAACTCAATCCTTCATTTTAGCGGTGAAGAAATAACAGGTCAAAGATGTGAAGGGACAGTCATTTATGACGCCTTTGCTATCTCAAGGAATTCGGTATCCGTAGCTTATTTTTTTTCCTAAAAATTTAAACCTATTTATCCTCTTAAATCCTTAGTTAAAATTTGATTTTCATCACCTTCTAGTGATTGGTATGATTTGTGTGAGAAAACTTAGGTACAAAGAGATGACTTGGCCAAAGTCAGAGATTGAGGTAAACTAGAGAAAAACCTGGTGTTAAATTTTGGGTAGGGGTGCCTGGGTGGCTCAGTGGGTTTAAGTCTCTGCCTTGGGCTCAGGTCATGATCTCAGGGTCCTGGGATCGAGCCCCGCATCAGGCCCTCTGCTCAGCCAGGAGCCTGCTTCCCCCGCTCTCTCTGCCTGCCTCTTTGCCTACTTGTGATCTCTGTCTGTCAAATAAATAAATAAAATCTTTAAAAAAAAAATTAGGGGGTGCTAATCCAGAGAAGAATCTCTTTTTAAAAAAGCTTGTACTCATTCTTTTGATATTGAAAAAAAAATTAATCTGCATTTTTCATTTTTGGCATAGATTTTTAAAAATTTTTATCCTAATTTTTTTGCTTACGTGTAATTGACACACAATGTTACACTAGTTTCAGGTATACAACATAGTGGTTCAAAAGCTTATGCATTATGCTGTGCTAATCACCAGCATAGCTACCGTCTGTCACAGGCTATTACAATATCATGGACTATGTTCCTTATACTGTACCTTCTATTCCTGTGACTTCATTCCATAACTGGAAGTCTGTATTTCCCACTCCCCTTCACCCGTTTTGCCCAACCCCCCACCCTTCTTCCCTCTGGCAATCATCAGTTTGTCCTCTGTGTTTACAGGTCTGATTCTACTTTTCATTTGTTTATTCATTTTTTTAAAATTCTAGTTATGAGTGAAATTATATGATATTTGTTTTTCTTGAGACTTTGACTTATTCACTTAGCATAATACCCTCTAGGTCTATCTGTGTTGTTGCAAATGGCAAGATCTCATCCTGTTTTATGGCTGCATAATATCTTATATATTTGTTTAACTATATGTTTATAAGCAAACATAAATTATATAGATATATTAATTATATAAAAATTTATGTGATTCATATAAATTATTATATATTATCTGATTATATGTAAAAATAGATACACTTATATATGATTTATATTAAATATATAATATATTATAAAATATATAATTATGAAACAAAATTTATGAAATAATATATAACATATTATATACTATATTAATATAAGCAGATCAATATAATATATATAATATAGTATATAATATAAAAAGTATATATATATAAAACACCACCTCCCTTATCCATCTATCAATGGATTCTTAGATTGCTTCCATATCTTGGCTATTGTGAATAATGCTGCAGTAAACATAGGGGTACATATGTCCTTTCAAATTAAGGTTTTCATTTTCTTTAGGTAAATACGTAATAGTGGAATTATTGAATAATATGGTATTTCTGTTTTTAATTTTTTGAGGAACCTCCACATTGTTTTCCAAAGTTACTGCACCAGTTTGCATTCCCACCAACAGCGTATGAGGATTCCTTTATTCCATATCTTCATCAACACTTGTTATTTCTTGTCTTTTTTATTTTAGCCATCTTGACAGGTATAAGGTGATATCTCCTGATGGTTTAGATTTGTATTTTCATGATCATCGATGATGCTGAGCATCTGTATGTCTTCTTTGGGAAAAATGTCTCTTCACGTCCTCTGCCCATTTTTTAATCAGGTTAGGTGCTTTTTTTTGGTGTTGAGAGTATAAGTTCTTTATATATGTTGGATATTAACTCCTTATTTGATATATGATTTGCAAATATCTTCAGAAGGTTGCCTTTTGGTTTATTGATGATTTCCTTTCCTGTGCAAAAGCTTTTTATTTTGATGTAATCCCAATGGTTTATTTTTGCTTTTGTTTCCCTTGCCTGAACAGACATCTAGAAAAATGTAACTACAGCCAATGTCAGGGAAACTACTGCCTTTGTTTTCTTCTAGCTTTTTTATGGTTTCAGGTTGGATATTTAGGTCTTTAATTCATGTTAGGTTTATTTTTGTTTATGGTGTTGGAAAATGGTCCAGTTTCATTCTTTTACATGAAGCTGCCCAGTTCTCCCAGCACCATTTACTGAAGAGGCTGTCTTTTCCCCATTGCATATTATTGCCTCCTTTATCATAGATTAATTGACCATAAAGCCTGAGTATATTTCTGGGCTCTCTGTTCTGTTCCACTGATCTATGTGTCTGTTTTTGTGCCCGTGCCATACTGTCGTAATTACTATAGCTTTGTAGTAGTATATCTTGAGACCAGAACTTGTGATACCTCCAGCTTTGTTCTTCTTTCTGAGGATTGTTGTGGCTATTCCAGATCTTTGGTGGTTCCATACAAATTTTATTATTACTTCCGGTTTTTTAAAAATGCTGTTGGTGTTTTTATCGGGATTTCACTGTATCTGTAGATTGCTTTGGGTTATATGGGCATATTAACAATATTAAATCTTCCTATCCAATTCCAGCATGGAATAACTTTCCATTTATTTGTATCATCTTTAATTTATTTCATCAATGTTTTATAATTTTCAGAGTACAGGCCTTTCACCTCTTTGGTTAAGTTTATTCCTGGGTATTTTATTATTTTTGACATAATTGTAAATGGCATTGTTCTAATTTCCCTTTTTGCAACTTCACTACTAGTATATAGAGATACTGCTGATTTCTGGTTATTAATTTCATATCCTGCACCTGTACTGAATTTATTTATTTCTATTAGTTTTTTGGTGGAGTCTTTAGAGTTTTCTATGTATAATATCATGTCATCTGCAGATAGTGATAGTTTAACTTTTCTTCACGAATATGGATGCCTCTGATTTCTTTTTGTTGTCTGATTGCTGTGGCTAGGACTTCCAGTACTATGTTAAATAAAAGTGATTAAGAGGGACGCCTGGGTGGCTCAGTCGGTTAAGCAGCTGCCTTCGGCTCAGGTCATGATCCCAGCGTCCTGGGATTGAGTCCCACATCAGGCTCCTTGCTCGGCAGGGAGCCTGCTTCTCCCTCTGCCTCTGCCTGCCTCTCTGTCTGCCTGTGCTCACTCTCTCTCTCTCTCTCTAACTAATAAATTAAAAAAAAAAATCTTTAAAAAAAAGTGATTAAGAGTGGACATTTTCGTCTTGTTCCAGATTTTAGAGAAAAACCTCTTAGTTTCTCTTCACTGAATAAGATATTAACTGTGGGTTTTTCATACGTGGCCTTTATTATGTTGAGGTATGTTCCTTCCAAGCCCACTTTTTGTCATGAATGAGTTTTTATCATGAATGCATGTTGAATTTTGTCAGATGTTTTTTCTACATCTCTCTAGATGATCGTGTGATTTTTATCTTTCATTTTGTTGATGTGGTGTATCATGTTGCTTGATTTGGAAATACTGGACTATCCTTACATCCCTGGGATAAATCCCACTTGATTATGGTGAAGGATCCTTTAATATATTTTTGAATGCACTTTGCTCATATTTTGTTGAGGATTTTTGCATTTGTGTTCATCAGGGATACTGGGCTGTACTTCTCTTTTTTGTGTGTGGTTTTCTTATCTGGTTTTGGTATCAAGGTAATGATGGAGTTGTAGAATGCATTTGGAAGCTTCCCTTCCTCTTTTTTTTTTTTTTTTTTTTTTTTTAATAGTTTGAGCAGAATAGGTTTAACCTTCTTTAAATGTTTGGTAGAATTTACCTGTGAAGCCATCAGTCTTGGACTTTTATTTTTTGGTAATTATTGATTTGTGATTCAATTTTGATACCAGTAATTGGTCTGTTCAGATTTCACATTGATCTTTAGTATTTCATCAGGTTCGAGAAATACTCTGAGAAGTCAATACATCCTGCTAATTTTGCAAAAGAACTTTCCAAATGGCTTATCTGGAATGAGTCACTGACTTAACTAAGTTCAGATAATTTTATGACCTGTTTGTCTTTGGGGGAAAAGGGGTGGTTATGATTGATTTCAGTGAAAGACTTCAGATTGAATTGATGAACCAATGATGAATATGAATATAGAAAAGTGTTGTTTACAGAAGGCTTCTTTGAAAGGAACCATAGTGGAACTAATCTCCAATAGTATAAGAGTTTGTCTCCCTCAGCTCCAGAATCATATGATGATCTCTTAGTGTAGCTGATCCTTGAACAACATGGGGATGAGGGGTGCTGACCTCCCACATAATTGAAAATCTATGTATAACTTTGGGTCTTCAAAATTTACTATTGACCAGAAGCTTTACCAATAACATAAAAGTTGATTAATGCATATTTTGTACATTATATGTATTATATACTAACTTACAATAAACTAAGCTGGAGGGAAGGGGCCCCTGGGTGGCTCAGTTGGTTGAGCTGCTGCCTTTGGCTCAGGTCATGATCCCAGGGTCCTGGGATCAAGCCCTACATCGGGCTCCCTGCTGAGCAGGGAGCCTGCTTCTCCCTCTCCATCTGCCTGTTTTGCCTACTTATACTCCCTATCTCTCTGTCAAATAAATAAATAAAATCTTTAAAAAAAAAACTAGAGGAAAGAAAATGTTATTTAGAAAGTCATAAGAGAAAATATATTTACAGAACTGTACTGTATTTATTTAAAAAAATCTGTATAAGTGGCTCTGTGCAGTTCAAACCCATGTTGCTCAAGGGTCACATGAATTCTATAGATTTGAGCCATTTACTAAATTGGGATCTAATAACTCTTTTATTATCACTTAAGGTTTTAAAAAAGAAATGAAACGAAGGCCATTGTTCTTAAATTCTTTTTTCTGAATTAGCTCTAAGGAAATAATATATCTTACATGAGGAATGAACAGGTTTTAGGAGTGATATACTACTGACCAGTATTACTCTCTTTATTCAGAAAAAAACATAGTTAAGAATAATAAGATGATGGGCTTGTGGGTGATTTTTTACAGTAAGCATGTTACTTTTATTATTTTATTTAAAAATGTTGGGATTAAAATAATATGGCTTTTTATGGTGATTTTGTTTTCTGCTCAGATCACATATTGGTGCTTCCATAAGACCATGTATCATCATACCATCACTGAATTTCATTTCTATATAAGTTAATAAAATTTCAGAAATCCTTGACGCCAGGAATAAAGCAATGCCTGACAGCCATCTTCTAACCTTGTGAAAATGTTTTACTACTCATTTGTACTGTCTTCTCCACAGAGACAATGTCTTATTTATCTTTATATCTCCAGTTCATAGAATAATAATGCACTTGGTTATCTTTTGAGTGAATCTATTAAATTCTATAATCCGGGTGTACATTCTGAGTTCCTTATGGGTAGGGCAAAATTCCAATTCTAAATGTATATAAAATAAGAGTAGTGTCCTAATTTGGCATTATTGCTCCATCATATATAACTTGATACAGCTGTTAAGTAAATGGGATGACGCTGCAAGGCTTGGTAACTGGTAGAGAATGCTCCCTTCTTGACACTGATGGCATGGTTTTATTAATACGAACCACGATTTTCCTTTAGAAGCTGCTGAACCTATTGCCTACTCACTGTCAGAACAGTTTAGCATCAACTGTGCTACAAGGAAAACCATTGTATCTGACAGACATTCTCCAGTATTTAAATGAACAATACTAAGTAACCCCATACAACAGGTCAACTCATTCAGCTATTGGAATGTATATTTTGCAGCTAACTTATGTTGGTGGGTCCAACGGGAATACAATTCTACTTAAAAACAAAACAAAACAAAAACCAAAAAAAACACAAAAAACCCCAACCAAAAAAAACACACCCCACCAAGATATTCACCAAAGGCCAGGCTGAACTGCTTTTGTAGTCAGAGCAGCTCATTGGTAGTTTATAGAGTGCTTGGCTCTCTAGGAACCACCCTCTTCCCTGCTTAGAGAAGGGAATCCTAATCTCTCCTGCCAGCCACCTTGCTCAAGATTACATGAGTCTTTAGATTCTGAGTAAATCTGCCAGCTGCCTTGTCTGGAAAACAGATAAGAGAAACATTCCTGAGAATAAGGAGTGGTGCAGGCTAGGAGGGAGTTGAGCAGAGCTCCTGGAGGGAGCTGAGGGGATAAAGTCCAAAGAACAGATATACACACAAAACAACTTAGGATAGTGAACAAAGGCTTCTCTGTGCCTGGGTTGAGGTAGGATGAGAAGGGAAGACCCCCATCGTGGTGCGGGAGGAGGATGGCTGAGGCTTGAGGTCACTGCCTGCCAGGAGATGGTGGCAGAGCTTCCGAATCTGTTCCTGTTTTTGCCTCCACGGTCTTCCTTGCAGGGCTGTACCTCTGTTTCTGCCAATTGGGCGGCTGACATATAGGAGCACGGACACCAGTGAGAACAGTTCTAAAGCTGTGGAAATACCGTGGGCCCATCAGAGGGATGCTACTCCTGAAGCCGTTGTTGCAAGTATGAACAAAGCCCAGTAATAGAGAACACCAGCCTTCAAACCTTCTCTGGCCCAGATTGTCTTCCATAGTTCATGGCACAGGACCCTAGGGTGTCAACTGAATACACACCTGAGTATTTGAGCAGAGTCAGTATCATATTTTGAGAAAATCATTTGGCCTTGTTTATTAGGACAGCCCTGTGTCCTGTTTCTGCACAGAGGTAGAGAATACCTAGTCGAGAATGTCAGGTTCCCAGGAATCTTAAAAACATAAGGCTTGTTCTGCTGCATGTGTGGCATTGTTTCAATGAACACTATGAAATATTGGCATCTCAGATACCAGTAGAGAATCCACTTTTGAAACGACAGCAATTTGCTTGCCAAGAACGGCTGAAACATCTGTTAGTTTAAAGAAAGCTGTTAGGGCCAAAGGTCAAGTCAACACCGTAGAAAAACTTCTGTGTTTCGATAGAAAACTAACCTTATCCAGAGAGTATCCTTCCAGATGATCAGATTCTAGTGCAGTGCATTGTCTTTGAGCTATTCTGCCATTCTGTAAGTCGTAGGGAACTAATGGACACATATATTATGTCTGATCCAGCAGCAATTTTAATTTACTTCCTCTGCCATATGGAAAAACTAGTTTGGGCCTATTTGCAATGTTCCTTTAATCCTTATGAATTTGTGCTGTTTTGACTTTTCCTTTGAACTAGTTTATAACATCTTCCTGGTTTCCTCATATCATATGATTAAAAAAAATTCTTTAATGCATGTTCATTTTAATAGGTATGGGAGCCATGATTTTAACTTTTCCTGAAATTTATTTTTTAACAATTCCCTTTTCTGCTAGGCTTTCAAAGAACTTTTTCTCTACTAGAGGTAAAAGAAAAACTAATATTTACATATTTTACCAAGTGTTCTTCAAGTGACCCAAGGAATCTTTAAGGTCAATTCATCAGGAAGAAAATTACTACAGCCTGGCTCAAGCTCTCCCACTAGCCTGATCATTTGTCTTGACATTCTGGTGCTTTCTTTGGTGCCTCTGTTCTTATGCAAATTCATGTGAGGATTTCTGCCTCTGAGGAGGTAGCGTCAGGGCTTCTGTGCCTCAGTCAGGTGAAATTTGCCAGTTCTCACCTCTTCTGGTACATTGCGGGGGCATTGTAAACTGCCCTAAGTTCCTTTTGAGGAAGGTAAACTGTATTAATTCCTCAAATAACTGCCCTGCCCCTCCATTTTCCTACTATCAAATAGCCAAAAGATTGTAAGGTTGCTCTGATGAAGTTCAACATGACTAATTTTATCTAAAATGACTTTTTCAGGATGTAAGGAACTGTTAAGAACTACAAAGAAAACTTACTTCACAAATTTTGCTCATGTATGGGCTCTCTTGGGTGTTGTTTTGTAACTTAATTATTCATGTTTGCAGTTCTGAAGCCTACTGTGAGGTAATAACTGTGTAAGAAACTCAGCCGAATAATAAGAAACTTGTAAGAAACTACAAGGACCGAATAAAACAAAACCTCTGTTTTCAAGGAAGTCATAGGAAAAAAACTCACATGTAGAACTACCTATAGAATAGCGTGAGAGATCATCCAGTAGCAGTGGCCAGTGAGGAGACATGGGCACCATCGTGGGCCACCATACCTTTCTTTGATGTGCAGAAAAGCCTGGGCCTTAACTTAGATCATTGGATGACAGTCCAAAGTGGGGTAGAATGTGCACCTGGAATTGGTGGTATCCATGCGGTGAAAGCACAAGATAGAATTTGATGATTTCCTAGAATGTCTCCTTTGGCAGCAAACAAGGAAACACCTGAGTGACATCAGGAGGCAGCAGGGTAAGCTAATAAAGGAAGGGAAATACACACTTCCACTTCACCACTTGGGCACAGAGGATGGTAAGACCTAAGCAGAGCTGATGGCTGGAGGCTGATTTTCATGTTCTCTCTTCCATTGGAAAGTTCACTTACTGAAAGCTTCTTTGTGAAAATGTCTAAAAATAAAGGAATGCTCTATCCTATTAAAAAAAAAAAGTCTTGTGAGATCATGGCTATATTTAGTAGTAACAACACTATAGGAGAAACACAATGGGTCCAAAAAGTGAATATAATTGCTTGGTAAAAAAAAATTTATCTAGAGTTTTCATTGAATACACTTGGGAGTTGCCCAGTTTACGGATGAGTAGACCAAGTTCCAAAGATGTTATATGATCACAAATCATCCAATAATGCAAGCATGGAGATATAAAAGTGTGTGCTCCTACCAAGATTGAATAGCAAATACATTTTACCTCTTAAGCTATAGCTGCTATTTTTGTCAGTACAGTGAATTAGCCTACAAGACATCTTGCTGTATTTCTAGTCAGTCTACTTGTGAATGTAAAGAAGTCATTTTTTTTTTTTAAAGATTTTATTCATTCATTTGACAGAGAGACAGGGAGAGAGGGAACATAAGCAGGAGGAGTGGGAGAGGGGGAGGGAGAGGCAGGCATCCTGCTGAGCAGAAAGCCTGATGAGGGGCTTGATCCAAAGACCCTGGGATCACTACCCCAGCTGAAGGCAGATGCTTAATGACTGAGCCACCCAGGTGCCCCTAAAGAAGCCATTTGTAAAGGTTTTTGGCAGGCTAATGTGTTAGGCCTGGGGGAGAATTTCTCGGGTTTTGCTGGATATCCCATTATCTGAGTTGTTATCTGAGCTGCAATTCTGGGAGGTCTTCTTGGGCTAAAGCAGACAATTTAGCAACTGGGATGGTAGTGGTGGTGGTGTCCCTAGCATGGTTTGTCTCCTTCTTGGGTTGGCAAGAATTAAGTGGAGCAAGGGCTACAGCTTTTTTGGCTGGGGTTCAGGGATGGGCTCCTCTCCCAACAGGGAGCTAGGGTGAAAACCAGAAGCTGGGCAGGTGGCCAGTCAGATGAAATGGTAGCTCAATTCCCGGGGGTCTCAATTTACCTCCAGGAACACTGGACAAACTAATTCCAGATTCTGCTCAGTCATAAGAAGGAAGCTTCAAACATATTGACAGCCTGAGCCATTCCCAGCTCAAGGCTCAAGTGGAGAGCTGTTGGGTAGGTTGGGACAGTCAGAGATTGACATGGATGGGCACTAACTTTTATAGATTTGGGGTTTCTTATAAAAATAAACCCATTGGGGGGCGCCTGGGTGGCTCAGTGGGTTAAAGCCTCTGCCTTCGGCTCAGGTCATGATCTCAGGGTCCTGGGATCGAGTCCCGCATCGGGCTCTCTGCTCAGCAGTGAGCCTACTTCTCCCTCTCTCTCTGCCTGCCTCTCTGCCTACTTGTGATCTCTGTCTGTCAAATAAATAAATAAAATCTTAAAAAAAAATAAACCCATTGATAGTAGAAATCACAGATAAGGAAGAAAAAGAATTAACCATGAATTCAAAGACAATTTGAAATCAGACAGTATTATATATATTATTAATTAAACTGATTTTCCACTCAATATTTTGTGTACATGGGGCGCCTGGGTGGCTCAGTGGGTTAAAGCCTCTGCCTTTGGCTCAGGTCATGATCCCAGGGTCCTGGGATCGAGCCCCGCGTCGGGCTCTCTGCTCAGCAGGGAGCCTGTTTCTCTTCCTTTCTCTCTCTGCCTGCCTCTCTGCCTACTTGTGATCTCTGTCTGTCAAATGAATAAATAAAAATCTAAAAAAAATATATACTTTGTGTACATTTTTGAAACCATTAAATGTATATTTTTATTAGAAATAATCCTTTTCTCATTACACACAAATAATGGATAATTATCTAAGTTGGTATTATCCCTGTTTGTGAAATTAGTCTTAATTTTAATCACAGATTGAATTTAACAGTTGAGGACATGATAGTCATCTTATCACTCTCATTTTACAGATGCAGAAACTGAGGTCCAGTTTGATTCAGTGACTTGCAAGTTTAAACACAGTAGGTTTAAACAGACCAAGTCTAAAATCATTCCAGCGTACTTTATGTTGCACAGTGATACCCTGAATTATTCATTTCATGGGCATATGGCGTGTCTGCCTTGCCAGACTATGCGTTCCTTGAGGACAGAGCTAGTTGTCATGTGGTGCCTTGCTACTTCAAGTGTGTCTTCAGATCAGCAGTAATGGCATCATATGGAAGCTGGTGAGACAGGCAGAATCGCAGACTCCACCCCAGGCCCAATGAATCGAATCTATATTTAAGATGCCTGGGTGATTCATATCCACACTAAAGTTTGAGTTGCACTGTGAGAGTGGTCATTAAATATTTGTGGTTGTTACCGT